>CATIWF010198103.1:0-43977 GCA_949630135.1 Balakata baccata
TTGACAGGAAGAACAGGAGGAAATAGTGAGAAGTAAAGAGAAGTGTGGTGAGGAGAAGGTTCTGAGTTGGGCAGATACCAAGAAGATGCCCATAACTTCAAGGGTTATTCAAGAAACACTAAGAGTTGCTTCAATTTTGTCATTTACTTTCCGAGAGGCTGTTGAGGATGTTGAGTATGAAGGTCAGTATGTTTATTTCAATTGTAGCAACTGGCAACTTATGCCTATCCACTTGTTTCTTGTTTCTTTTCTTTCTAATCAGTTAATTCCATATTTAAAAGAAAAATTAAGTGAACTGAAATCATTTCTGATATTGACTCGTACCTTTTGGTGTTTTCAGGGTATCTTATCCCAAAAGGATGGAAAGTGTTGCCGCTTTTCAGAAACATTCACCATAGCCCAGATATCTTTCCAGATCCTGAAAACTTTGACCCATCAAGATTTGAGGTGAGAAACGATCAAAATTTCTCTTTGTTTTTTTTTTTCTGAAAGAAAAATATTAATATTTTATAGCCTGAATTCTACAATTTGATCATTTGATTCTAATGATTTAACAGGTTACACCAAAACCCAATACATTTATGCCATTTGGCAATGGGATCCATTCATGTCCAGGGAATGAGTTAGCCAAGCTGGAGATTTTGGTCCTTCTCCATCATCTCACTACTAAGTACAGGTTGTTAAAAACTTTGTTTTATAATATAAATGAGTTATAAACTAATTCCATCTACTATTTTAAATGGAAAAAAAAAATTTCTAAGTTAAAAAGAATATGTTGCTGACATTAGCAAATTTGTTACAATATGCAGATGGTCGACAGTGGGTACAGAAAATGGGATTCAGTACGGCCCTTTTGCCCTTCCTCAGAATGGTTTCCCCATCAGGTTGTCCCTCAAATCATAGGAGGAGCCGAGACTCAGGACTGAGAGAAATAGAGAGGCAGCACTGTGCGTTGACTGACTACATTTACCAAAAAGGAAAATGGATTCTTTCCATATATAGAAAGACTACACTGCATGGTTTTATAATATGGACGGCTAGGTTTCTAACTTTCTTCAATCTTCGAAGGAATGATGAAGAGAGAGAAAGAGAGCCCAACGAGATGGCTCAATGAGTCAAAATTGAAGACTATTTGAAGACTGTTAATAACACAAAAAGAAAAAGGGAAATCAACTCACTATACAGTAGGGAGAGTCTCGTACTCCCCCCACCCCAAAAACAAAAATTCAACCAAATATAATATATATATATATATATTCCAATTTCTCATCATTTGAGAATTAGATTGCTCCCAAATTGGGAATTAATGCTGTGCTTTTAACTATAGATGTGTTATAATATTTTTTTTAATTTGATGCCGCAAGGCCAAAATTGAATGAATGAGATGTTGATGGAATATTATTTGCTTTTTTAATCTTACTATTAATAGCTCTGCATCTGCCCAATTTGATTGAATAAAACTTTACCCAAGTTAGTAGTGAACAGCAAGTTCAGAAGACAATTAAAAGAAAACTCACACTCGGAAGCCAAGTAATAAAATAAGAAAATCACACACACTCTCATGACTTACTCAAAATTAATTTAGAATTAATATCGAACTCAAGAGAAATCCGATAAGATGGAGTCATTTCAAGTTTGGTGTGACTAAATTACTAACTCTATCTGTAGGTCAAAATATAAATCAAATTTAAAAAAATTTCAAGGAAGCTAAGCTGCTTATCATGTAGTTAGTAGAATTGGTCAATCAATTTCAATAGCACAACCAAATGCAGCTCCGAAATAATAGTAATAAAAGAAAAATGCAAATATTTACGTGATCCAGCAACTGCCACTTTTCTTTCATGCTAACATTATTTTCCACTATTGATATTCAAAAAGCAGTTATCAATCACTCGAACTTGAGTCCCGTTTAAAATAATAATAATAAAAAAACATATATATTTTTTTTAAACAACAGTATACTTTTCTAAAATAATTCATTATGAGCAACAAATTAGCATGCTATATATTGTATCAATTATCTAATAAAATAATTCACGTATATATTCAATGAATAAATAACTAACTAATAAAACCAATTTATGGACTAATAAGTTTGCGACATGGCAACTGCATGCAATTAGAAGTCAATCTAAAAAAAGAAAAGAAGAGAGTTGATATGTAACATAGTTTGTCACAAACTTATTCAATATATAAAAATCTCCCCTAAAAAAAAATCACGATCAGAATAGCATTCAAAATTCGCAGCTGATCCTATCAAATAAACATTTAATTGAGCTGATAAAGTCAATGATTATTTTAAGTATCTAAATCATAATCATATTCGTACAGAAAGAAAGAAAACATGATATATTCATGAACTATATAGGCTTTTCTTCCCTAATAATCACAATTTTCAGCTCACCAGTGCTATAAATTGAATCAATGGAAGCCCTTGACTTTCGTTCTCTCCTTATCTTTGAGTATTTTATCCTTTTTATTTTATATTTTCTAATCCATCGAAAATAATAGATAACTAATAATCCCAAGAAAATGCCAAACTGTTGTTTTCTTTAGGAAAAAAAAAAAAAAAAAAACATTGAGACCTTAAGAGTTGAAGAAAAGATATTATATATATAGTACAGAAAGCAAATTCCTACGCATTATGTAATATATATACAACAAAAACTTCCAAATAAATTATTTTATAACAAATGAAAGTCCACCAATCCGTACACGATATATGTTCATTGAGCTGGCTGATTATTTAGTATACGAAATAACCCATGTGTTGACCTGACCTTCATGGTCCTGAAATCTAAGCAATTTTTTTTTTTTTTGAAAGAAAATAAAGAATTCATTAATTGGCTGCTTACAATCAAGACGGAATCGGCACCACAAAATAATGATGTACCATTTTTAATTAGTTTTTGTTGTATATGTAAACTTATCATTATCACATGGTAATATCTACAAACTATACTTTAATTACTTGCCAAAACTTCAAAAAAAAAAAAAAAAGAAGCAATTTTTAGCACATCAAGCAAGCTTGATAAACCTATATGCTCTGTTATCAAACTTTGGCTTCTATGAGCTATTTCCGTGGATCGTGCAAACTTTGTGAGGGAAAAGAAAAAGAAAGAAACGGAGTGGAAAGTGCAAGTTTTATTGAAGAATATCCAACTCATTGCCAGCCTTCACTGTAGGTTTGGCTATTTGTGGTAGGAGAAATGAATTTACTTGTGGACAGAAAACAGATGCTAATTTTTCTGATATTAAAAGTACTGAGGGAATATCCATGTGCCACATCTTCGTTGCACAAAGTCACAATGATATGTAAAACAAATACGTGAACAATTTTAATATAATTAAAATAAATCAACACCTCGTTTAAAATATACGTATATATATATATACACCTAATTAAGATTCTAAACTCTAGCAATGTGGTTGCTGCCTCGTAGTTAGCTCTCCTCTTACCATGCAAAGGATTATCATAACGTCACAACAAACAATCTCACATCAGTCGCAATATATGCAACCAATTTGCAGTGAATCAGGAAGCAATCAAGCAATTTAGTTGGTTTATATATATTGCCGGTTAATGAATATCCAGCAAAATAGAAGTTTATATTTAAAAAAAAAAAAGTTTATCATGCTTTGCTCAAAATCATCAAACTCTACAAAAAAAAAAGTCACAATACTATAGTCAACAGAGGGAAATTAAAATAGATAACTTATTCAGAATTCATTTTCTCTTGTTAATTTTGATTTCATGAAGGTATCGAATAATGATATTTCAAGTGCAGATGTGTAAAATATATTAAAAGTTAAAGGAATAATTTTTATAAGTATTAAAATCAAATCCTTGACCCAGCCACCAGGATGACCCATCTACGACCTTAAACCCAAATCCATCAATCCGGATATTAACTGATGGTGTCAAATAAATTGCCAGGGTTAAAGCTTTAAAATAATTAGTGGTGATTGAGTTGGTTGCATGGAAGCAAAAGGACAATTTTAAACTTTTTAAGCAATAGTTGTTTGTAGATAAGGAAAGAAACCAGAAAATGGCCGTAGTTTTTGTCAGAACCAAAAGAAAACAAGGATGAGCCGTGGTTTTTCACAAAGCCACAACATACAACTTTAGAAAAAAAAAACACGACAACCCTTTTAGGCTATCACGTTTAAAAAATGGCTAAAAATAGCATATTCCGAGACTGAGAACCTCTCTGCAAAAGGTCTTTTCTTTTTACATAAAAAATTTGACATATTCCCAATGGGCACGTTTTGTTACTCACTGTTTGTGATAACGTTGCTTTTCCAAACTATGAACTCATGTCACTATCTGGCATCACTGACAACTTGCTAAATCCGTTCAATGAATCTCCTCTGGTAATATATAAAATATTACAAGTTATTTCACCAAACTATTCCAATAAAATTTTGCCCAAACGTCAAAAACCTGAATTTTTAAATTGGGTTTTTTTTTGTGGGGTACAGCAATTGGAGAAGGAAAATTTCTCGTATATCTATGCGGGGAGGGGAATTCAAACCCGATTCACTCCAAGAACTTCCCAGGTTATTTACCGCCGGATATCTCTTAGGGGACAAATTGGGTGATTCTTTGATATAGCATTATCCGACTGAAAAATGATCTAATGCATTCAGCAAATAGGAAAAATATTTCTGGTCTTCTACTATGATCTGATTATCCTATGTATATTTATACTATAATTTGATTTTATTCGCAGCTTTAAATAGAACAACGCGCTTTAATAAATACTAATGTCTGCACAATGTTTGATGAAATTACCTGAAGGCTGCATGTGCCACTTTTTAAGATTCTCTCAAGTTTCTCAGGTACTAGGAATCCGTACCAGTGTATTGCACAGTACCTCGAGCAAGTTGGCAACATGAATTAAGTCAACTAGATTCAAAGCAATTTACTTCACACATTCATTTCAAAAATGCTCGATTTATGATAAATTATTACCTTGCGCCAATGATGAGACCCAAAATGTAAATCTCTCCTCAATTTACTTCTACTGGAAGATTGAAACAAGCACCAGCCGATCTAATACAACTTACCTTATCAAATAGATATCCTGTAGAAGTAAGCAAACCTTCCGAGCACATGCAAACTTAATAAACAGTGCTTTACTAAGTACAACACATCTTTTGAGTACATCGCATGCAGCAAAATTTCGAAATAATTGATGCCTTAATAGCTCATGCACAATTTTCTGTGTATAGCAAGTAGTTAATAAAAAAATAAGACAGAAAAATAAAAGAAAAAAAACTAACATCTAGGTTTGACAGCCAGAAAATTGTGAAAGTTAATGAGAACAAGTTTTCCCGATCTTATTCAATTGCAAATCATCATGCCATCTAAGCAACTCAAGAAACTGGTGACATTTACTAGAACACTACAAATAAATAAAAAAGAGAAAAAAGAATGCCCATCTGAGTTTGACAGCCAGCGAATTGTAGAAGTTAACGATAACAAGTTTTCTGATCTTTTTCAATTGCAATTCATCACGCCATCTAAGCAACTCAAGAAACAGGATACCTCCATAAGAGCAACATGTTGATAATATAAAAAAGGATGCATCAAAAAAGCACGATGAATTAGTTTACATTTCATCGCTATTACAACAAAAAGCATTTCGGTTATACTGCACATATATAACAGATTATAGGAATGTCTTAAATTAAATAATTCATAATTAGACCTCCATCAGACTCCTGTTTTCTCTGGAACAATCATTTCGTTACAGTGTTTTAGATATACCTTTGCTCTTAGAGTGTTGTAATAATACCCCAAGAAAGATATCTACTCCACCAGTTGCATACCTTAAAGACCTTCGCTGGATGTCCAGTAATTTAAAATCATACTTCTCAACTGCAACATTTGCATGTTATGTTAGATGCATGAGTTATGATCCTAGCCAGTCAGAAAAAAACGATAAATCACAATACTTAAATACCAACTTTCAGTCATGCGTAAAGAAGTTGTCAGCAGATATTGTTGGTGCCCAAACTAGAACATTGAAATTATTAACATTATCTTCTTATTCAAATAAATCAAAGCTGCCACCTTTTTTCTCTCAGTAGTTTTTTACCATCAAATTATCAATTCAAATGTCATAGCTCTGCCCTGAATTTAAGTGCAACAGCAAGAATATCACCCTTATTCAATTTTTCTATTTCTTTATGCACTTAAAATTAGGATAAAATGTCAAAGTATGAAATGTCACACCTTCTCAACATCTGCTGTTGCAGAAACATTCTGTCTTCCTTTCTTAAGTAGTTCAATACAAGCTCAGATGAGGCGATTCCGTTCTTCAGTCTAATAAACAAGATGGAAATTTCAGTACTTAGTGACATCTTAATAATAGCTCTTTCCAACTGTAAAGATTGAAAACGTCCATAATGGTTTATGTATGAAGCTGGAAGTCTGCATATATGCAGATTGTTGCACAAGCCAAAATTTTAAACTATAAATGATAGCTAAGCAACTACTGCTGGTTAATTTAGGTTTACCCAAAGACCCTCCAGCTATTATCAGTTATCACATCAATCTCTCGCACAAGAAGATGAAACGATGATTATGTTTTGGTTCTCCACAAAATTTGTTTCTTAAGCTGTAGGCCTCATACTCATTTTCCTCCCTTTCCCATATTGCTTTAAGCCCTTGACAATGTCTGGCAACATTGACTTCCTATTCCCCTAGTTATGAGTTTAAATAGCAAGATTTAGTACAAATTCAAACTCACTCTTTCCAACATGCCCATCAAGCAGTGGACCTCGTTTTTCTTCTCTGTTATCAGATGGTTTGCGACATCCACTAAACTTATAATATTACTGAAAAACCTGAACAAATTTAAACTATGCTAAATTTCTTAATTTAGTAAGCAACTGATCTTTATTCTTTGTTATGATAGTATCACTTCTTCACTTTTCCTTTTATGATAGTTATTGCAATGCAGAAAGCATAATGACTACAACATAAGCACTAAAAGACTTTATCAAGTCAACAAGTAGAATATTCTTTGTTGGGCTTTCAGAATACAGAGATAAAGATTCATAATTTGAAGATTTTGTACTGAGTAAGAAGCAAGTTAAACAGTATGCATTGCAAAGGCTAAAAATGTTTCCTCGTAAAATTTTCTATTGAACATTGTAGCAGCCAATAAGAACCAGTTGTTAGAATAATCTAAGTCAGAGTTCAGGTGCACTGTGTTAATCAGACATATTGCATCAGCATCCTAGCAACAGAGCTAATCTTCTCAAATCAGGAAAAGAAATAGAAATAAAAGTCTTCCGATTCTAAATAGAACTTCACTGTTTCCCCAGAAAAAAAAAAGTGGGTGGAAAAACAGAGGTTGCAACTATAGAACTACCGACCTAAAATCAGCAGTCTCAGCAATTTGTATCCAAATAGGACCAATATTATTTCAAGCTGAACTATTAAACCAATCACAATCTCAAGTTATGATTTCAGTTAATCAAACATTAACAAGCAGATATTTTGACAAGCATGAGCATTATTAATATCCACAATGATTTCGTTAAATCATCATATCTAATAATATATAATATGACTACATAAGGACTCTGCCACGCATATCCCTTGAGAACTTCCGGCCAACCGGCCTCATCCCCACTGTTTAGATGCACCTGAAAGGCTGAAAGTAAAGAATGCCTACTTTTTCAAAAACAAAGTGTCTAGACGTTGTTCTTCCACAAGTTGGTCCACAGTATCAAGAGTCGTTCCCACCTGCAAAAAATAAATACACTTGATATGAAAGGAAACCCAAAATAGTACAGCAGATAACCAGATTCATAAGATGAAACAGATTCATAAGATGAAAAAGAACAAATTCAATAACATTGAAATGTGGATAATCATCTTATTTACAAGGCAACAGAGCATCAGAGCTCAACTATTCAGCATTTAAAATTCTAACAAAAGAGTACCTGTGTTTCAAGGCCTAACGAGTCAAATCAACCTGCAATATCCACAAGAGAGGATATTAGATATCAAACCTGTTATTATCGAAAGCATCAATTTAAACAAGCATTAAGAAGAAAAAGAGATGCAATACCTTCAAACCAAAAAAAAAAAAAAAATACACATTTACTTGCACAATCAAAGTTTTTACTTGCACAAAAGCTTAGTTGATTGCTAAGGTTTTTGAAGAAAAGATAGATCATGACAAAAACGGTAGAGCTAAAGATTAAGCCATTTGGGTAAAGATTATTGAAGAAAATTAAAGGTGAAGGTGGAAATTTGACAGGCTTCTATTTTGAATCGATTTAGCGTTTAGAACACTGAATTAGCTAGTGAAGTCAGGATGGCATATTTCTTTTTTAGACAAGGTGATCATAGTTAGACAATTAAAGAAGAAATCTTAAACATGGACAGTCTGTTGCAACAAATAAATCCATATATCTTGTATGGTGGAGGAATCCAAAGGGTTTTCAAGAGTAGGCCTTAGCATGTCCAGTTCTCTACAAGGAGAGAGTTCATCTAGGGGAGATTTGGAGCTCTACTTAGGAGCATAAGGTTGGAAAAAAATATATTATCTCCCAAGCTCTTCCCCAATATCTTGCAAATTCCCAGATGTCAACACCGAAATCACCCTATTATGTGAAAAAATATTTTGAAACTTGTCGGTAAATATGGAATAGTTGGTTAAGAATTGTTTCTTTGTGATTTGGATAAATTAGGAAAGTCATATCCAAAGAATAAGTAACAAAATAATCCCTGATTTTATAGGATCTAGGGTTAGCCATATTTCTATGTTCCCTCTTCTATTTAAACGTTGTTTTCTTCTGTAAATAAATTTTTTCTTTTTTTTAAAAAAGAGAATTATTTTCTACTTTCTTCCTCTGTAAATTTCTATAAGACCCTGCCTTCTTCTATAAAATCAATCAAGAAGGCTACTACATCCCATCATCTTTCCTAGCAAGACAGTCACTAACATTCGGTCAATGACTAAAATCTGCAGCATTTGATAGTTTGAAGTAAACAAAGCCAATTTCTTAAGTGTAAAAAGATATTGAGTTATTTATAATTGCATTCACAACCAAATGTTTGATAAACATGTAATGCTCAACATAGTACTGAAATTGCTTGATTTATGTGAACTAACCAATCACAGATGAAAAAAAAAACCCCAATAAATCAACTAAAAATAGTAGAATTGAGATCTATGCAGTCTAACAAAAAGAAAGCATAATATAGAAAAATCCACAAGAAATAAGCTTTCATGAATAATGAATAGTTTATGGTGTAACTCAAGCAGAAAGTAACAGGAGATGCATACCTCTATAATTTTATGCAGAGAAGTAATAACCTGAAAATGTTATGACGAACAATTTATAACTCAAATATATTCATAATATAAAATTTCTGGATGCAGATGAAGTCAAGGCAGCAGTTACCTGAATAAATAGGTAATGGAGAGCTTCCTGCTCAGCACTGTTGAACGTTGAAAATGCTCTAGAAAACTCCTTCATAATATACCAAAAGTAAAAATCATTTGCAAACACAAGGCAAAATCTAGAAGCATTTTAAAAAGGAGGAAAAGGAAAATAGATATAATATAGAACATGCTAGTTCATGCTAAGCAATAAGCATCTCACTATTTCACGATAATGACCAATTCCAGTATTCCACCTTGAATTTAAGCAATAATTTAGCAGTCGAAATTATGCAATGGTAATTCAGTCTGCCAACCTCGACACTTGCTATAATATTAGTTCCTTCCCTGCTCACCTCAAACCAACACAAGCACACACACAACAAACATCCAGGCAATGCAAAACACAGTACTCGATCAGTTCCAAATAACATGAAATGGAGTTAAACTAAGTATAATTTATAACAATCAGCCATACAGTAGCTCAGCTGTCTACAAAGAATAATCCCTAAACCCCAAACCTTTACAAATTACACTTACTATAATGTTAACTCCTCCCTCCACTGCTTGCCTCAAACCATAAAAAACACACACAACAAACATCCCGACACTGCAGCATTCAATGAGTTCCAAACTACAAGAAATGGAGTTGCACAAAGTAATATCTCAATAACAATCAGCCATACAGTATCCTCAACTGTCGACCAAAAATAACCCCTAAACCATCATACTTACTGTAATACTCAATTACTAACTCCTCCCTCTGTTGCTAATCTCAAACCATCACAAACACACAAAACAAACATTTAGGCAATGCAAAATGCAGTACTCAATGAGGTCCAAATGACATGAAATGAAGTTGAACAAGGCATTATCTGGACAACAATCAGCCGTTCGTATTATCAACTGTCTACACAGAATAATAAAAAACTTATGCATCAAAATAAAGCGAAGCGCGTCACACACTTGATCAAATTTCAATACCTCTTTGGAGCAAGAAGTGAGGAGAGAGCGTACTGTGAGCTTGAATGACCTAGATCCCATCGAAGGACCTCTGTTCTCTGCGTCTCTCAATCGGCACCACAAAAACCCTCAAACTGACTAAAACTGAAAAAAAAAAAAAATGTAATTCTGCTAATCTGTAGAATTTGAACATACATTACTGTAGAATTCTTCAGTGAAGAACAAATATAGCCGCTAACAGAAACGCTTCGACTGTAGGTTTTACTCTGGCCACAGATGAAGGAGCGAGCGAGAGAGTTAAGAACAAACCTCTGCCAATGAAGGATGAAGGAAGTATGTGCCTACCACACAACGGAGAGGGGAAGTAACTCAAAATCAAAATGAGTAACAGCGAGGAAGGAAAAGAAAGAGTGACCGATTGGCCGGATTTGGGCTGCTCTAGGAAATTACAGAGAATACCGATTTTCAAATATTTTCTCTAATTTTACTGGTACTAATGTTACTGTTTTTATTTTTATTTTTACTTTTCGTTTAAAAAAAAAAAAGATGGAACAAATATGCATCTATTACTATCCGTTTTCAAAATTCTTGAAACAGTAATGGCTTCCAAATCCTTCGCCGAGATCGGACATGAAGGCCCTGCAAGAGAAGCTCCCGTCATTGCTTACACTGAGAAGGTCTCTAACTATTGGCATACACGTTTATTTTCGTAGCAATTGGTGTGTATTTACTGGATCTAATCAGTGGTTATCTGTTGATTAATGGCAGATAATCGAGAAAGAGCAACTTCAACTAAGAAAGCACGACCTCATTTTTTCTAATTATCTTCTTGTTTAATTTACATATGTATTCACATTTCCCATTGTCTTCTCCACGCAAAATCTTCACAAACCAGATCTTTTGGGTTAATTAATTTTTTTATTATAGTTTTTGGTTTGACTTATTCTAATAAAGTAATAAATTTCATTGATCTTTTAGGTGGACTATTAGTTAATTATTGTATTGGTAAATCTTTAGCTTAGAGTAAATTTTGGATTTTTTTATTTTTTCAAATTTTAGATAAATTTTAAATAAATTTTATATAATTTTAATTTTTATTAATTTTATTTTATAAATTTAAAATAAATTTTTAGTAAATTTTAAATAAATATTGGTAAATTTTGATGTAATAAATTTTAAATCATTTTAGATATATTTTAGATAATTTTATGATAAATTTTAGGTATATTTTCGATAAATTTTTTAATAAATTTCGAATAAATATTTAATAATTATTTTTTAAAAAAATTTAACGCTTTTAATATTTTTTTTTAAAATTTAAATGTGTGTATTTTTATAAATATGAAGACGTTTTTGGTATTTTAATAAAATGCTTTTGTTTTTGTAAATTATGAACGGGCTTTTCTCAGTTTCTCTGCTTCTACCTTTAGTGGGCTTTTCTTTTAAATCATTTAAGATACAAGAAATAGAATTTTTTACACAAATATTTATTTACATCATTATTGAAATACATTTAATATTCAATACAAAAATAAACAGTTATTCCTAACTAAATATATCAATATTTTCATAATACTTCCTTAGCCCTAAGAATCTTTTAAGGCAGTTATTTATTTTAAAATTTAGATTAACATCCTAAAATCAATAAATATTTTAAGAATTTTTTACAAATAACACTACTATAATTGTATAACACATTTTAAATTGCAGAAAATAAAGAATTAGTTTGTTCCATCAACACCCAACAATTATAATGTTTATGCAATACAAAACTAAGGCTAAAGAAATTCACTAATATCCTATATAAAACATATTTAAATATTATTGCAGATAGTATGATTGAGTATATTTTAATGAGAAAATTGATTACCAATGTGATAATATATTATATGTAGATTATATTAGGTTATATGTGTTGTATATAATACAATTTCCTAGAAATCAAAATGCATAAAATTGTTACTGCCACACAAAACATGTTATATATACATTTTATGTAGGTAATATTAATATTATATGATATGAAATCCTACAACACATGAACTTAATAAAATGATAAAAAAAAAAAATTTTCTAACACTATAACTAATATGTCAGTGTATGTTTGTAGATATGATTAATATAAAAACTATATATCACGATGATTATTAAAAAGAAGATAACAGATAAATAAAATTTAAAATTCATGATATTTTGAAAGAAATAAGATAAGAAGAAATGAAAAAAAGTTCATAAAAAAATAAAGTAAAATAAGGAAATTTGGATATTTGTGCAGTAAAGAACAAAAAGAAAAGGGAAATAAAAACTTTTATGGAAATATGTGGATGGTAAATAATTTTAGGAATTAGAGATTTTTTTTATTTAATTTAATATTGAAATTTACAAATAGATCTTTAGTTAATAAAATTTATTAGATGTATTACAGTAATTAGTATTAAAAAAAGTTGCACTTTATGTAATTATTTCAAAGAATTATTCTTTTTTTTTTCTTGGAACTATCAAGTTTTATTTTTAAATTTCTTATATTAACTCTTTTCTTTCTTTTTTTTTTTAACATTTTCCAATAAGAAATAAACTTTGAAGGTTCAGTAATCATAAAACTACATTTCATTTTACGAACCAAAAAAGAGAAACTATATATTATTTGGATAGAAAAACATAGAGTAAAACCTAACAGTCAAGAAGCCTACATTAGTGTAAGCTGTAAGCATCCACCAAACAGTCAAACTTAGCTATCAGATTTAAACCTGCATTCTCCATGGTTATCGGACATGTTAGAATGGTGCCCCCACTCTCATCTCATCAACAAGGCTTCTAGTTACCACATCCGCCTGGACATCTGGGAGCTTTCCACAATGACATAACTGCAAGAGCAATTTCGGCCATTCTGTTTTGCCAGGTATGTTTCCTTAGAACTGAATGCTTCAGTATCAGATGTTGAAATACCTATTTGCCCCAAATTTGTTTCTTACATCTGCTGTAAGTAATGTTTAGGGGATGAAGGATAGCTAAAACACATCAAAATTTAAATCAAAGGGTTTATGGCTATCATCCATTCATACAGGAAAGCCTACTCCCTATTCTCATGTATGCAAAAGCTGAAAACCACCAATTATAAGATGCAAGACATACAACACAGACTACAACATTTATTGTCAGACATTTTACAATCCTCAGGCAGCCGAGTCCTTTAAAACACATTTACAACCTCCTACAGAAAAAAAAAAAAGACATTTTAGATTCCATGAGAACAGCTTCCAACTCACAAAATAGGGGGAAAAAAAGTGGTCAAGTTTTGCTCTCCCCTGCTGTTCTCTTCACAGGCTATACTTTTTTGCATCCTCAATTGGAATTAAGCTCTACATCCATCCCCAAGATTTGAAAATCCCTGTATATGTCATCCCCAATCCGTTTAACGAATAGGATGATATTGTGTAATACCCCGTTTTGGAGGCAATTTCCTCAAAATAACGAGCACCAATGAAGAAGGTAAAATCTCCACCAACTGCAACAAAAAGGGTTGAAATTGAAAATAAAACACAAAGGAATATAAGATAATTAGAGAGAGAGAGAGAGAGAGAAAGAGAAACACTTCAACAGGCAGAAATTGCATATCTAGATTTAGGGAGTTTATTCTTGTTAGCTATGATGACCCAATTCACAAAGCAAGGATAGAAAAGGCCATCCATCAGAGCATCAAAACAGAGAAACCTCTACTTTCATGATAGGGCCGTTAAATATCAAAGAATACCATGTGGCAACACTTCGCACTATATATGAACAAAATTCTATTTAAAAAAGTATGGAATCATAAGTTTTACCAACAAGAATTTGCCCTTCATTCATTAAACCCAAATATCTCGGGAAAAAAAATGCAGCATAGCCACTTGAAAATGTTATTTTGCTAAAACATCAGTCACGCAGATATAGCAATGCTGCTATTTTGATACTTTATTCCAATCAGTCAGGTGGAAAAAACTTGCACATATACTAAATTCATAAATAAGCATATAGGAGAGAATTTTAAAGAATTGCAGAAATCATTTTTTTTTCTTTTAACAGAAAGTGTATCACACTTGGAAAACAAAAGTTCCAGTTGCGTACTTCATCAAAGTTCCGTTTGTTCTCAACTACTATCCTATAAACATATCGGTCAAAATGTTCATAAAAGCTATTCTTGAAACTTTTGCAGCAAAAACTCTGAAAATAAAATACTGGTGGAGAAATGCATAGGCAATCAACGTATAGCTACAAGGCAACAAAAAGATTAGCATATCACTTCCCAAATCCCAGTCAACCTTTACAAAGAAACATGCCATCACATTAGAACTTAAAACTTTTTCGTACATAAGCATCAATTACACTAATGTAACAAAACTTACCAGGTAAATCAAGTACGCTAATGTAACAAAACTTACCACGTAATATATGAAGTTTAGAACAGGATGATCCAAAACATCCAGGTTTGCAGCTTTATCAAATGCATTAAAGCACATCTGGAAAATAACAAAATGATAAGAAGCTATTAGAGGAACTTCAAGACAATAAAACCACATATATCTCACCAACACAAATGTGACTCGTATCCAACGTCAAACAATAAGCTTCAACCAATCAATAATCAAAGAAAATAATAACAACATAATGTGATTATAGTTGTGTACCGATACAAACTTTAAACTAAGCACTATACTCTTGCTTTCACATTTCTCAAGAGGCGCAAGACATCACCATTACACGAGTTTTTTAAAAAAGAGAGACTGGAAAATAATGAAATAAACTCACCATAATGCATCTAACTAGGAAGCAAGAGAAACATATGGTCGTCACATAACCAACCTGTAGGAACAAAAATAGAAACAACACTTTTTAAATGACAAATGCAAATATATAATACGAAAACTCAATTACTCTAACTGTTTGGATTGAGAGAATTTAAAATCTATAGATTTTATAAAATCCATGGATTTTGAGAATTTCATCGTTTGGTTTGACCATAAAATCCATTGATTGATGATGTAATTTCTCTTATACTCATGTTTGGTTCAATGACCACAATTCATAGATTTAACAATTAATTTTCAATTTTATCCTTTATTAAAAATTGATAATTTATTATTAATTAAATATATATAATCAATTCCACTAGATACTTAAAAATTTTTAAAATAAAATTGGTTATTTTAAAAGTTGAAAAATAAAAAAATAAAGTTATTACATGTAATAATATTTAATTACATTGTTAAAAAATATATTTTATTAATAATTTAATGCATATTAATACTATATTATGCAAAATAATAATAATAAAGTAATTAGTTGAAATTAAAAGAGAAATTATTTTTACTTTTTTATGATTAAGGATAATTTTGAAATATACTTGAAAAAGAGATTTTTCGAGGTTAAGAAATTCTTTCATAGATATGTACTTTATATACATCTATATCAAGACAAAGAACCCTTAAATCAGGAAAGTAAATAATTGATTTAGAATAACTCCTAATTTTTCTACTTTCCTATAATACAATATGATTTGCTAATTTACAGCTTTACAATGATCCTTTCCTAAAATACTTTTGATTTTCTAACACTCCCCCTCAAGCTGTTTTGAAGATATCTTCCATAGCCAGCTTGCCAACAAGAAAATCGAACTGTTTCTTATGTAGACCCTTGGTGAGAATATCTGTTGTTTGTTCTGCAGTAGAGATATAAGTCATGCAAACCAAGCCATTGTCTATTTTCTACTTGATGAAATGCTTATCCACTTCCACATGTTTGCTGCGATCGTGGAGGACTGGAATATGGGCAATTGATATTGCAGCCTTGTTATCACAATACAGCTTCATAGGACTTGATTCCACTCTCTTTAGTTCTTCTAGAAGCCTTCTTATCGACATGATCTCACAAATGCTGTGAGCTACTGCTTTAAACTCAGCCTCTGCACTACTTCTAGCTATAACATTTTGGTTTTTTTACTACGACATGTAACCAAGTTGCCACCAACAAATGTGCAGTATCCCGAGGTTAATCTTCGATCTGTTACACTACCGACCCAGTCTGCATCCATGTAAGCTCCAACTTGTAGATTTCCTTGTGACTTAAACAAAAGACCTCTTCCAGGTGTCCCTTTGAGGTACCTTAGAATCCTATAAACTACTTCAAAATGTTCTTATCCAAGCGAGTGCATAAACTGACTAACCATGCTTACTGAAAAGGCTATATCAGGCCGGGTGTGAGAGTTAGATTAATTTCCCAACTAGCCTTTGATAACATTCCCGATCCCTAACATTTCCAGCTTTCGTAGGCTGCAACTTCATATTAGGCTCTATAGGTATTTTAGCAGGTTTACAACCAATCATACTTGTCTCATCAAGTACATATTTACGTTGGTTTACAAAAATACCTGCCTTAGACCTTGCGAGCTCCATTCGAAGAAAGTATTTTAATGTTCCCAAATCCTGGATTTCAAATTCCATGGCAAGCCTTCCTTTTAGCTTTTTTAATTCATCATGATCATCCCCGGTTAGAACAGTGTCGTCCACATACACAATTAATATAGCCACTTTTCCTTCATTTGAATGTTTGTAGAATATAGTATAATCGGCCTAACTTTGTGTGAATCCATAATGTTTTATCACCCTGACAAAGCACTCGAACCAAGCTCTAGGGGATTGCTTAAGCCCGTAGAGTGATTTCTTAAGTCTACACACCTTTCCAACCCCAAAAACATCTTCAAAACCTGGTGGAGGGCTCATAAACACTTCCTCTTCCAAGTCTCCAATAAGGAAGGCATTTTTGACATCCAATTGATGTAAGGGCCAATTGAAATTCACTGCTAGAGACAACAAGACCCTTATTGAGTTTATCTTGGCTACTGGGACAAAAGTCTCTTGGTAATCTACTCCATAGGTTTGAATAAAACCCCCTTTGCTACGAGCCTAGCTTCATACCTCTCAACACTTCCATCAGCTCTACATTTTACAGTGAACACCCATTTACACCCCACAACTTTTTTTTTCTAGTAATTCTACAATCTCCCAAGTATCATTCTTTTTCAATGCATTCATTTCCTCAAACACTGCCAATTTCCAACTTGGTTCATCTAATGCCTCCTGAATGCTTCGTGGCACAACAAGTTTTGAAATTTTTGTGGTAAAAGCTTTATGGTTATTGGATAGGTTGTGGTAGGAGATAAAGTTAGCAACAGGGTGTTTGGTACAACTTCAAATTCCCTTTCTAACAACAATAGGGAGGTGAAGGTCCGAGAATGGCTGTGTTGGAATGGTTGGGGCAGATTCTAGGTTGGGTTCAGGTGCAGGACTAGACTCAAGATGAGAAGGTGATGATGAAAGAATAGGAGCAGGGGTGAAATGTATATTACCTGTGATATTTGAAGTGCCATCACCTAGGATTTCTGTTTGACCATGTGCTTGAGTGATCAATTGGTCTCTATTTCTTCTAGTGATATTTTTCCTAAAATAAACCACAGGCTCAAGATTACTTCAATTTTTAAGCATTTGTAGTATTTCTTTTTCTGACAAACCAATATCACAAATGGAATCATTAGACTTAGTATCCTTATTATGAGAGACATCAGGATGAAGAATCGTATTTGGTAGAGGATCACCAATATCCCAAAAATTTGGTTCCACTAATTTCTCCTCCTGAAGCAAATTTTTGGTAAAAAAATGGAGTGTCGAAGAAACATCCATAATTATGTGACCGTTTTGTAAGGGGATTATAACATTTGTAACCCCTTTTATTAGGAGTATATCCTAAGAAAACACATTTTTCTGCTCTTGGGTCCAACTTAGAGCCTGACCTTTTTGAAATATGCACATATGCAGTGCAACCAAATATTTTTAAAGGTAATTCATAATTAATCCGAAAATTTGGAAAAAATCTTTGTAAGCATTCTAATGGAGTATTGTATTTTAAAACTTTGGTGGGCATTCTATTGATAAAATAGGAAGCAGTTAAGACAACATCTCCCTAAAGATATTTTGGAATATTCATGTAAAACATCATAGCTCTTGCTACTTCTAACAAGTGCTTATTTTTTCTTTCAGCTATTCCAATTTATTCAAGGGTGTCAGAACATAAAAATTGGTGTAAAATACCATTTTCCTTTTAAAAAGTTTCCAAAACTTTATTAAAATACTTTATCCTATTATCAGATTTCAAAATACTAATTTTAGTTTCAAACTGATTTTCAATCATTTTATAAAATTCTTTAAAAAAATTTTCCACATCAGGTTTTTCTCACATCAAGTAAACCCAACAAAGGCGAGTATGATCATCTATAAAGGTCACAAACCATCGTTTTCCTGAAATAGTAGTTACCCTTGAAGGTCCCCAAACATCACTATGGAAAAGATAAAACGGTTTGAATTCACAATAAGATTTTGAAATATATGATTTTCGTTGACCTTTTGCCAATAAGCAACTTTCACATTGAAAAGATAAAGGATCAACCTTTGTAAACAAGGCTGGAAACAAGTGTTTTAAATGAGAAAAACTAGGATGACCTAACCTGCAATGCAAACCATTATTTGCTCACAAACAGAAAGAGAACTAATACTACTTAGTCCTTGAGCAATTTTATTACTAGGTAAATTATCCTCAAAATAGTAGAGACCATTGATCATCTTAGCACTGCCAATTGGCTTTCCCGAGCTCTAGTCCTGAAAAATACAATGGGATTCAAAGAAAGTGACACAACAATTAGAATCTCTAGATAATTTGCTAACAGATAAGAGATTACAAACTAGTTTAGGAATATGAAGAACATATTTAAGATCTATTTCCTCATATATTTTTATTACACCCTTTCCTGCAATGGGTGAGAGAGTACCATCAGCAATCCTAACCTTTTTGTTCCCAGGACATGGCAAATAAGATTTAAATAGGCTTGGAGAATTGGTCATATGATTAGATGCTCCAAAATCTATTATTCATGGAGCGGATGATTTGAAGTGACAAGAGAGAGCTTTTATTTATGCCACAGAAGCACTAGGAGTACCAGATGAGGGGCTGGATTTTATCAATGCAAGAAGTTGCTCCATCTGTTCCTTAGTGAATAGAGATTGTTTTCAACTTCATTAGCAGTGGAGAAGGCTCGCCTTGATTTGTCACCACTTGACTTGCTTTTCCAATTTACTGGTTTTCCGTGGATCTTCCAGCAGGTCTCACGTGTATGGCATAGCTTGTTGCAGTGATCACACCAGACCCGTGATTTGTCGTCAGGTTTGCTAGATTTGCTAGGGCCCCCTCCTGTGGTGACCAAGGCTGAACCTTCAATAGCAACCCCTTCTTGCCCAACATCACATTCCTTAGACTTTTCTCTCTTCTAACCTCCGAGAAAACTTCACCAATGAGGGGCAGAGGTTGCCTACCAATAATCCTTGACCGAACTTCTTCAAACTCGACGTTAAGACCTGCCAAGAATTTGTATATGTGACTTTCCTCCATTGTTTTCTTATAGTGGCGTCCATCCTCAGCAGATTTCCATTCATAGGTATCGAAGAGGTCAAGATCTTACTAGACTCGCCTTAGGGAATTGAAAAACCTTGTGACGTTGTCCTCTCCTTGCCGCATATCGCCAAGTTTGATGGTCAATTCAAAGATTTGGGATTGATTCCTTAAATCAGAATACATCAGATTCACATTTGCCCAAAGCTCTTGTGCTGTTGGATAGCACATGTAATTAGAGCTTATTTCTTCTTCCATTGAATTCACAAGCCAAGTCATCATCCCATCTCGCATAAGCCGAATCCTCTGGTGCAGGGGCCTTCTTTTCACCCGTCAAATAGCCCATCTTTCCATGTCCCCTGTATACATCCGAACTGATTGAGACCATCTCAGAAAATTATCCCCGTTCAAGCGAATTGTGGTGATCTGGACAAAGTGGGATTCCAAGGTAGCACTACTCTTGGAAGAATCAATAAAAGGATTTTGTTGAGGAACAATTGTGGACTCAATTGTCAGACATGATTCCAGAGATTAGGAAAGAGTAGGATTTCTATTAGCAGAAAATACTACTCTGATACCAACTTGAAAAAGAGGTTTCTCGGGGTTAAGAAATTCTTTCATAGATATGTACTTTATATACATCTATATCAAGACAAAGAACCCTTAAATCAGGAAAGTAAATAATTGATTCAAAATAACTCCTAATTTTCTACTTTCCTATAATACAATATGATTTGCTAATTTACAGCTTTACAATGATCCTTTCCTAAAATACTTTTGATTTTCTAACAAATATTATTAATTTATTAGGGACAATTTTGGAATAAAAAAAATCTGACAATAATCTCTCATTGATCAAAATCCATGGATTTTGAACTCTCCCACCTAGGAGGTGGGAAATCAAATCTTTCAAAAATGAAAAATTTTGGTGGATGAGGGATTTTCCAAAATCTATAGATTTTGACATTTTTTAAATAGCAAAACGCTCAATCCAAACATAGCCTAAAATAACTACTTACCTCTTGCAGTTTCTTACGCCTCCCTTTGGATTCTACAGGGAAGCGCTGTAACATTAGAAAGAGCCTACCAGAACATGAGTTCAAAGGCAGTATATAAGATTGCTGTATAAAAGATTTCTAACAGAAGAAGCTTAAATGAAAGGGGCGGGAGTGACTGAGGGAGAATTAGAAAATTGAGGATACGAGCCCAAAGACATTTCTATGCCACATCTATTATATTGTATCACCATGTGACCTTCAAAAACAAGTGAAGTTGCCGAATTTTTAATACATATAGTTTAAAGAAGAATACAGCAAACAGAACTACAAAAAGGTGTCACTGCTTTCTTCTAAAATTTGACAAAACAGCTCCAAGTACCTAGCACTTGATCTCACCCTACCCCAAAATACAATACAATTATGAGGACAGCCTTGAAAAACACATTTATTATCCAAACCATGACCCTAAAGTATAAAACAATGAAATGCACTCACTATTGCAAGTATTCTAATCACACGATATTATTTTACCAGTTATGCTTCCAGGTTAACCATTCTACTCTCCTTTGAAAGTTTCTAATTTTTACCCTTTTTTTTTGGTCTTTTTTCTTTATTGCGGTTGGGAGAGGTTGCAATGGGGTATGTATGAAGAATCTAATTTCCAAGAAGTCAGTTTAATAGCGAACCCAGAGTAAATATTAAGAGTCCAGTTTTCCAGATGAATAGTGAACCCCAAAAACTACAGCAATTTTAACTACGGAAAGCCTAAAACTCCTACCGAAATCGCTTTTCTTGGCTAAAAAGAAATGCAAAAGATCAAACTAATGTCCTCAGGATCTCACTTGTAAGCATGGGATAAATCCAAATGCCACTTTTACTAAGTATATGAATAAGCTAGCATCCATTTACACTGAACCATAATCATATTGTAACAATTTGATAGGTGACATGGTTTTATTGTGTTACCCACAAGGGCTAATGTCATAAGGTGATCAAATTCACAAGAATTAAGTGGGACAATTTGACCAGCAATAGCCTAAAGAGGTCCAAAGCTACACATATGAGATGAGACTATAAATTTGGTATAAGTGAAAAGGCAATACTAAATCCAGAAATGTTCAGTATTCTGTTTGTTTAGATAGTAATATAATTTTTAGAGGTTAAAAACATGAGAAGCATTGAGACTTTTGACAAGCAATTAGGTTCTCAAAAGCATCTGGTTGTGAATTAGGCTGGGCAAAAGCACCACCACCTGCTAAAGATTCAGGCCGATCAACAACAATTTTTTTATTTTTTTTAGTGAAAATAGCTAGCATGACTAAATCACTATGTGCATTTTGATTAAATCCCAAATAAACATCATGTAGGCTGCAGCGGATAAAAAATGAAAAATAATTACCTTCCACCATAAAGTAAAAAACCAAGAGCTGCAAACAAAGACACACCTGCCCCATAGATACATGTCAAAAACAAGCTATATAGTCACGAGGATGATAAATTACCAAAGGTTACACTAGTTCTTTTAGTGTTCAGCATAAAAAAGTACACCTGCAAAGAACATCTTAGAAATGACGACCACCAGTCGGTAATGTTTCCACCATAAAACCAACCACATTGCAATCTGAAATCAATTAAACCACAGAAAAATGAGCTTGAAAGCACATTGTCATGTAGCAATAATATTAACAAATAATATACAAATTGCAAGGACATAACCACACAGAGAATCAATAGTCCATTAGAGACAATTCCCAAACCTTCAATTACTCATGAATACTACCATACATAAGTGAACTGGTATCCATATCTTAAAAACTCATAAGAGCAAAACTTCAGCTATCATTTTTTTTTTGCATTTCATTGGGCTATGTTACAGCATACCAACTTTAGTTGGAAAGATAATGACACATTGTTCATGCCTTGTAGTAGAATACTTGATGGTTCACATTCAGATCCATTAAGATTGTTTTGAGGAGACAACTTCTAATTGCCTCATAAAGTCTTGTTCTCGTACAATCAAATCCCATCAAGTTCATTATTCTAAAAAGGCACTTAAAAATACGAATGAACAAACTTAAAGTCATAAAATATAAATGCCTTATTTGTTCAAATGTTTTTTTTTAAAAAAAAAAAAGGAGAAAATCAAATATTCAATCTTCCTACCATTGAATTTGCCTAAAATTCATAGTTGTCAAATTGATAATCAAATTTGTAATTTTGCAAATCGAGAATCGAATAGTAAGATTCAGTTCATCCTGATAATATTAATTAAAAATAATATACATTCATTTTTAAGAACATACTCCATATTATATATTCTATAGTTTTGAAATGTAGTAATGGCTAAACATAAAAATACTAAATAACTAATAATAATACTAAACCATAAAGTCAAATATAGTTTAAAATACGTAATTTATAAGAAAATGCTATATAATTTGAAAGAATTAAAATAAGTATTATTAATCATTTATATTTTGAATTTATGATCATGAAGAAGAAAAAAGTAGTCATCTTTGAAAGAAGATAAAAAAGTAACCACTTTGAAAAGAAAGTATTAATGAGAAAAAAAAAAAATAGAAGTTCCCATACTCAAGGATTTATCCTTAGAATTTAGGCATTATCAACTCTTGTCTTATTTCTTATGTTGTCTTTATAACTTCTAGTATTCTTTGTTTTTTTTTGTTTAGGATGAATTGTGCAACTCGATTGATTCAATCGATTCGTATGATTCATCCACAATTCAGTATAAATTTCAATTCTTACTAAAATTAGACTTGTTTTTATTTGAATCGATACGAATTGGATGATTCGAATTGGGAATCGTCATAATTCATTACAAATTTAGATTCGTATTAAGATTCAACTTGTTTTTCATGTGAATCGATACAAATCGGATGAATTGAATCAAGAATCATAAGATTCTAATAATAGTAACCTAAATAAAATTGGTATTCACCTCAAGTGAAGGCTTTTTAATAACACTCATGGTTTTCCACCTTGTGAACCCCTTAACATCCTTAACTTCCCTTAAAATCCACAAATCCAAGCTCACTACACATTTTGCTTTGCTTCAAAATCACAGACCTCAAGCTAAAATCAAGAATGAGCAGAAGCGCCACTATCATCCAAGATGGAACATCAACATACAAATTAACTTGCCCAGGATATAAGCCGCCTTGCTCTATGATTAGTCTACTAATGATTGAGAAATTAAGAACACAAGCGGATAGATAGTATAGACAAATATGATGGAAGCTCAAACAAAAGGATAGAATGATTATTCCACGCACAAGTTGAAATGGAATTCATTTCATTGTAGCCATTTCTTTCACTTAGCTACAAATTTCTTGTTGGCCATTTAAATATTAGCCTTTTAAAAATTCTTGGTCAGAGCTAGACTTTGACCTCATCTTCAGCTTTCATCATTATAAAATGAAACAGCATTGCTATGTTCTGTACACTCATAAGCAAGATTCAATGTAAGCAGGCTTATGGTTGATTTTGTGAGACACGGGCCTAATCCTATAACAGCAGTAAGCATTCAATCACTTATCTAAGGCATAACCCTATCCAACCATCGTTATCCCAATACAACAGGAGAGCAAGTAGCTTCTTTCTAAAAGGAAATTTCACCTGAACAGCATAAACCACTGCATTAGTTGTGAAGAAACTTGGTCTAAGTCCATCAGTGGATACAGCACGTGCCTGCTCAACATACGAACCAAAATCATAATGCAGCCAATTTAATGAAGATAGACCATAAAACACACTAAGCAACCACAACCTGATAGTAAATCTCTGCCCAGAATAGAACCAGGAGTGCATATGTGGTGAAGAACGCAAGACTCGGCAGATCAAGTAAGACATGTTGGATAATCTAACAAAGCAAATTATGAATAATCAAGATGAGAAAATAAAAAAATAATAATAATAAATAAAAAACAATAAACTTGACACTAACTGGTGGATTTATGCTTTCCATGTCCCTGCGAAAGACGAATACAAGACACCTGACTACAAGAAAGAAGAAAGCAAAGTCAATATGGAAACAGTAAAACTGAAATGTGGAATGGAAAAGATACTTGAAACTGTTTACAGTATCAGCTACATACCTCCATTCACCAGGAAATTGAGAAAGTGGAAAACTTTCTGCGTAGTCCAACCATACTCTGGAACTCTCAATTGTATCCGTACCAGTTGAACCTAATACCACATAAATAATCATCCAAATGTTGGTGAAACGCTACAATCCAATCAATCCATAGCAAATATAGTTGATCGAAAAATTAAAGCAATGCTTGTTCATATATACAGAAAAAAAAAATATAAAGTATCATAGAGGGCGTACTAAAGCAACTGCGGCGACAAGGCCGTAAATAGCAGCGAGAACGTGAAAAAAACGATCCTGCCAAACTAAAGACTCGTTTATCTCGTCCCACCAGCTGGATGCGTCTCTCAATTCGTAGGCTATTACCGCCGCTGGAAATTCTAAACCGTTAGTCCCCATCTTCCGACCACCGTCACCTCGCCGGGGATTGATAAACTCTCCGATTGCTATTACTACAAGGAAAGGGGATCCGGTCACGTTTCTCTCGTTTATTTGTTAGTGGAAATTAGTTATAATAATAATTATTTTTATTTTCCATCGCCAGAAAGAACTAAAATCCGGCCAGAAGAAAAATGGAGCAATATCGAACCAGTAAAAGAAAAAACTGGTGAATTAGACTATTTCAACATCTAATGAGATAGAATATAGTAATTTGTCACTTAGGTTTTAGTTACTGAACATATAATTATTAATAGGAATGAATGATTTTATTACGTAGTTTGATTTATTTTTATATATTAAAAAATAATAGTGAGAATGAAATTTTGTTTATATATATATTATTAATAATAAAATAATATAATTTATTCTAGAATTAAATATATATTCAATATTTATTTTTTATATTATTAGAATTATATATTTGTCGTAAAGAATATATAATACAATGCGTTGAAAAAAATATAGGGATTGTGCTTTCTTTTTTCTCAAATTTTTTTTTTCTTCTAACCAACCATCTTAGTCAATGAGAGGTCATTTTTTGTTGTTTTTTTTTTTTTTTTTCTTGAAATCACTTTTACGCATTTTTTCTATTTTTTTATTTCTAAAAATATGTGATTATTCTATATAATTTTAAATTTATTTTGATTGTTTATTTTTTTGTGATTTTATTGTTTTATTACAGTATTTTACTTTTATATAATCCAATATAGATATCAAATTATATTATAGTCGCTAGTATGTTGCAAAGTTTGAATCATAAATATTTTAGTCACTATAATATAGTATTTTCAAATAAGTAGACATTAAATCGATTTATTATGTTATTCACTTAAGTGTTGTGAATTTTTTTACTGTTTCATCTTTTATAGTTTTAGCGGATTTGTACATGTATTTCTATTATTGTATTACTAGCTTGAATCGAAAAATATTAATTAAGAGTAAATATATTGATAAATTAAAAAATAATTATACTTATATTTATTTATAATAAAATACATTAAATAAAAATATATGTATAATAATTTGAATATTTTATATTTTAACTAATTTGACTTGATTTATATAAGAATGAAATATCTATTTTCTAGAATGGGATAGGAGAATGGATGATTTTATTGATGGAGAAATATCATTTCTATTATAAGTAATATTTTAACTGAACATTATCAAAAGAAATAATTAATTCTCATTCTCACTCTATTCTTTTATAAACCAAATACCTAATTCCAGTTTAATTAATTTAATCAATTTTAGTTCAATTAATTTATAAAGCAAGAAACTTTGAATGCTGCGCTTGGAAGCCTCATTTGAGTTCAGCACCACCCATCCCGAGGAGGATCCCGGCTAATCAACGTCTCAATGCGAGCATCCCCAGCAACTTGGACATCCGAAAGGGCTTGAGAAACCATTGAAGAAACAAGAAAGCCTTGTCTGAGTACAAACTATTATTCCTTGGAGTATTTTTTATTATTCTACCAACAAATCCACTTTATAAAACTTTTTTTTTTAAAAAAAGGGGGAATTTACTTCTAATTTGTTTCATTTGGATCTTTAGTTAGTTGAGAAGCAAGGATAAAAGTTGAGGCTGAAGGAAGAAACGGCATTGAACCAAATTAATACAAATAAGCCATGGTCTATACAAGTAAGATGGAAATTTTGATGGCCTATCATGAGGGCCTCCAGTGAAGCCAAGTCAATCCTGTTAGCATTGGAGATTGAACAGGATAATAAGCAGTTCAATGAGTGCAAGTTAGAATACACATAATAAAAACATATGAAGGGTGATACTAACACCGTAAAATTTCGCCCCATGCAACACCTCAATACGAGCATCAATAGGCACTTAAGCAGGCAAGGCAAGGCAAGCAAAATTGAAAAATTAAATTAATGCTTCAGTCACCAACAAACCAAATTTTCAAGGCAAGGTAACCAGCCAATGATGAGAGAAGCTACAAAAATTGCTAACAGCCAAAGTTAATCTGACACAACGGCAAATGATCTTACACCAGTACGTACGAGATTTGCATTCTCTGAAGGCAGGCAGGCAGGCAACTAAGAAATTTGGGTTCATAAACAAGTCTGTTGGAGAAAAAAGGATCATTCTTGGCATTCACAGCACTGATATTGAATTCCTGCCCATCCCTCCACATGAAGGGTAAACACTAAATATCCACAAAGGCTATAAAGAATTAAGAATGCTGTGTCTGCCTACAAAAGACGTCCTCTGCAGTGCTAATACCCCTCATCAAGCAGCTCTACGGTTTTTCCTAAGGAATTATCAACTTGCAATAAAAGAGAACAATATAACCTTGAGTTTAATACAGTATATCTGGGAAGTAACCTGTCTGAGTCAATTTTTATGCTTGTTCATAGGCACGCTCGAGGACATCTTGCATGTAGGCAAAACGCAACCACGGTTAATCAACAAGATGATAATATAATCAATAATAATCAAATCATTCTTTCCTTTTTCAGGTTCATATATACCTTGTTGCTTTAGGTGGGGGGATAGGACAGCACAATATAATAGAACCTTTACATAAAATGCTTTGACACATCAAGCAAACTCAGATAACTTGCAGAATGACACTGTTGCCTGCAATTATTTTCATATTTCATGGCTGCAAAATTGGAAAGTGAAAATTAGACAATGACCAAAGGAAATAAATAGAATCATTGATATAGTTAATGAAAATTTTAAAATGCTCTTTGCTTTTTCATTTGAAGTACATGAATTTCATGTAAAATCGATGTAGCTGTCAAGCGTAAACAATAACTCTTAGTACATCAATTATGACCTGTGCTCATCTGAGTCACCATACAAGCTCCTATTGAGTGTCGTTTAGAGGATTCAACGTAGCTGTTTATTGTTAATTCTACTTTGAGAACAATCTTCATAAACAAGTAGACGAAGCAACTTATTGCCGATGCAGGAAGTACCTGAAGGGCAAAATATCCAGCTATCAGAAAAGTGAACTGAACCTGACAGCCAAAATTGTGGGAGGAATATGCACAACTTTGTAAAGCGCGAATTAAGATAAATAGTATCTATTATTATCAACTGAGCATAAGAAGTTCAAGTTCCACAAAATGGGGATATTAGTTCATGTAACATAGGTGCCAAGGCTTGTGACTCCAGAGAGAAACCCAAACATAAGGCAGGAGCTTGATGCAGAGATCATATAGTATATTAACAATAATATTGTTTCTTTGGTATGGCACAGAAGTGAAATTAAATAAGAAGAACATTTCAATCCACATCTATATAATCCGCTGAGTAAAGAAAGCCATGTACGTGTTGATCAGCAGATCATGATGAAGCATGTAAGTGTGAATTATTCTTCGACTTGTACAGAAAAGCATGTTCAAGAGCAAAGAAAACAATAAGCTAGTGTTTGGATTGATGGATTTTGAACTTTATTGTTTGATTATTTAAAAAGTGTCAAAATCTCTCATCCACCAAAATTTTGTATTTTTTAATGATTCAATTTCTAATCTTCCAGGCGGTAAAATCCTAAATCCGTCGCCAGATCATTTTATTTCAAAATTATTCATAATAAATTAATAATATTTCAAAACTATCTTTAATTGTAAAAAAGCAAAATTTATTTTTGTTTCAATTTCAACTAATTACTTATTATTATTATTATTATTTAGCAATGTAAACATAATTCTAACATAACGATAGCGAAATAAATCTACACTACATATATATATAGTTTTTGTTTTTGGAGATTTATTTATTTTAATTTTATTATTTTTCTCTATTCTATTTCTATTTATTCTTATTCTATTTTTTGTTATTTTATTGTTATTGAAATTGAATTCAATTTCAATTAATTTTTTTTTGTTTTCTTCATTGTATATATTTTTTTTCTCAATATATTCACATTCATATTCCAATTCCATTCATTTAATATCTTCTTTCTTTGGTGTCATTGACATAAGAGATGTCGTTTCTAGTCTATCTCTTTCTATTTCTATATTCTATTTATATATATATATAGAAAGTTTAAAAATCATCATATAATAATCCAGAAATTGCAAATATTACTAGAACTGCTCATTTTTTATCAGAAGCTTGTGATTTAATTTTTGATGCAGCGGAGAAAAAACAATTCTTAATTGTTGGTACCAAAAATAAAGCCACGGATTCAGTAGCGCGAGCTGCAATAAAGGCTCGGTTTCATTATGTTAATAAAAAATGGCTCGGCGGTATTTTAACAAATTGGTTTACTACAGAAACTAGACTTTAAAAGTTCAAGGACTTGAGAATGGAACAAAAGACAGGTAGACTCAACCGTGTTCTGAAAGGAAATGCAGCTCGATTGAAGAGACAATTAGCTCACTTGCAATATAATAATTTTATTTTTTTATTTTTCAACTCTTCAAATAATCAATTTTGTTTTTAAAATTTTTAAATATATAATGAAATTGATTGTATATGCTTAATTAATAATAAATTATTAATATTTAAAAAAGAATAAAATTGGAAATCAATTGTTAAATCAATGTATTATGATCATTAAACCAAACATAAATGTAAGGATAATTGCATCATTAATCTATAAATTTTATAGTAAAACCAAACAATGGAATTCATAGAAATTATAAAATCTCTCAAATAAAATGGTGTCAATAGGTAGCAATAACAAAATCTCAAGTTCATATACAAAGTATGGCAGCAGTAACTCGAGCTACAACACCGGCAATGAACTCCCAATTTAAAGTTTCCTCATTGGTACTTACAATAAAGAGTGTGGTAGCAGGAAGCAATTGCTTTCGGGTAAAATGAATTAATGGTATTAAAATTTTTATATAATTATCGGTACTGAAATTTTGTTTTATTTTAAATTAATATCAAAACTTTAAAGTTAATTTAAGATTATAGTACTAAATATTTTTCTAGTTAATTCATGTTGATGTGAATCCATATTTATTGATATGGATGCTGGATTAGCTGATATGACCATTGAATTTGCTGATGTAGATGCTAAAAAATTTTTACATACCATGATCTGAAATTCAATTTCAAAGTTTCGGTACTAATTTGATTTACATACAAAAATTTTGGTAAAAAAAATTTTTTTTTACTCAATTGCTTCTTATTCCTATATGCATCATATGCACAAAAAATTAACCTGCTTTGAAGGGAGTTGTACAGGGAATATTGACGAGGTTCAGCTTCCGAAAGCCATTCAATCCCTGAGCGTTTGCGATTGTCTTAATGAGGTCAGATATACGCTTTTGCTCACCACAAACCATATGTTCCAGCTTTAATTTATTTAAGGAAGCAACAAAAGCTCTGATACAACATCTTTTGCTTAGAAACAAAAGAAACAATCCCAAACAGTAAGTAAATCAATATCTTCCATGCCGTGGTGATAAAATTATTAAAAAGAAAGATTTTTTTTTTTTTTTCACATCAGATGCCTAAGACATAAAGCATATAATTTTAAATAATTTACCGACTAAAACAATGTTGGAAGGGAAAATATTAAGAAAAGAAGCACAAACTCGACATATCCTTTGTACTTAATGCTGCAGTCTCACAGGACTATCAATCTAAATCAATAAATAATTCGGTTTTGCACCCAGAAATACAAGTGTACAGCAATTCTCAAAAAAAAAAAACTTGAGCTTCCCCTAAATAGCAGAGACACCGATTCCCCTCTAAAAATGAAAACCCTAATCGTCTCAAACCCCATCTTCGTGGAGCAGCATGTTGGAGAGTCCCTTATTAACAGGAAACTTGCGACCCGTCTCCGGACAAACCAAAGGCCCCTCCTCGAGGAGAGCATGGAGAAATTTCCTGAGTAACTCGTCGGAGTCCAGCATTGAGGGTTGGGCATCCTCCGGAAGCTCAGCGTAGCCCATGGTTCGCGCGGCGGCAGTGAGGGCTTCCCACTCGATCTGGGGAAAAGTGTTTTTGAGGAAATCAGGATTGAAGCCAACTTCCTTTCCAATCACTTTCTCCACCTCCAGGCGCAGAGGGAAGCCATTGGCAACTCCTTCGATGTTGGAGGACAGCATGTCGTGAGTAAGAGCATCACCGTACATATAACGGGTGGTGATTACAAATTATGCCACACTGACAAAATTTTAACAACACTTTATCACTACAATTTATATTAATTTCAATTTATAAATTCTATTATTATTTTAATATATTATATTTATTTTTAATTATTATAAAATAATAAAAATAGAATCCGCCTAAATTTATTATTCATTTGAAATTTTTTATCTTCTTTCGATATTCACAAGCTTTTAAATATAAACCGCATTCGTTCATGAACGCAATTGCCACGTACAATTTTAGAATTCCATTAAAATGCTCCAAGGAATCTCATAAAGACAGAGCCAGCAAATTAACAGTTGTTTTGCTCTCGTTTCGACAGCTTACGTTGAGGGCAAGTGAAATTCAGCTTAAATCAGCCCTAGGCCTTGCTCTTGGATGAATTGGGCCTTGGAGTCAACTCGATCATCCATATCAATTAGAGGAATTTTCATCTTTTCATTCTAACAGTAAATAATTTATTTTTTAGCGATTTTTGAATTTTCAGAAACATGACCATAATGGATTCCATTTCCTTTTACACCCTTACCCCACCGTAGATCATTGTTTTCACCGTCTCTATCACCGACTTTCATGAAGAGTTTCAAAGTAGCTTTTTTCTTTGCCACAAAATTTTGGCCACCAAGTCTCGGAATCAGATGATAACAAAGGACAAAGCATGTTTCAGCTACCAAGGCTTGTTCAAAAAATAGGTTTCGGCCACCAACATTGTTTCCTTCTCCACCTTCTTTGCCGCTTCAACGTCTCCGCTTCGAAATGATAAGCCAATTTTCTTTATTTCTTTTATTCATTTAATTATTTTTTTTAGAAATATTAATTTGTCCAATGATTAATTTTTGGGTTTGGTTTAGTTTGGATAAATGGTGCGTGTAGTTTTGTTTATTGGAAATTTACATTGTTATTTAATTTCATGTTCTTCTTATTTGTTCTTTTGTTTTAATGAAAATTAGGTATATCGAGTATTTCCAATATATTTTTTTATAAAATTTTCAAAATATATTCAATAATATTTCATATTTTATCCAAAATATTATGAAAGATATATTTAACACTTAACCATGAATAGTTTGAAAATTTGTAATGATTTAAATTTAAATTCAAATTCAATTCAATTTTTCTTCTTCTTTAATAATTCATTATTCTTGTTCTTTTTGTTTTTTTTTTTAAATTAAACAAAAGTATGTCTAAATTATACTAAAGGTCTATCTGCTCACTATTTGGGTGATTTCAGACTTTTATACTGTTATAATTATTTTCATACATTTTTTATAAAATTGAAAAAAATTTTAATTGCCTGTAATTATATAATTATTTGCACATTTTTTTTCCATTTTTGTAAAATTTTGTATCAATTAAACCTTAGTAATTTGTGTAGATAGTTAATGGGAAAATAATAACTGTCCGTATGTAACAATATGTAAAATTTTATTACAGGCAAAATCTAAATAAAATTTTTTATATAGTTTATCAGACTTTGGATTTGATGGTTAGTAGTTATTAAATATCAAGAGCTTAGAGAGCTCAGATTTCCAGTTTTTCTAATTGTATTAAAAGAAAAAAAATTAAACATTTTTCATATATAAGATACAATGGTTCATGTCTACAAAATTTGTGATTACTTGATTCCATATGACTTTTATTTAAAGTGGCCTTGATGTCAATAATAGTTTCGATTCCGCCAAAAAAAAAATATATATATAAAAAAATAAAAATTTTGGTTCAATATACTACTTAATTTTTATTTTTAAAATTACATTATTGCTCAGATTTAATTTTAATATACTAGTTAGCTATTTATTTTCTTTTGAATAAAATATTATATTAATTAACTTAAATATTATTTAGTAAACTAAAAAATAATAAAAATATTTTTATTTATTTATTTTTGATAAATTTAATATTTTATTAATTTAAAAAATATAATATTAAATATTAAAAAAATAATAAATTTAAAATTTTAATATACGATATTAAAATTTTGTTTATATTTTTTAAAATAAAAAAAAGAATTAGTTTAATATTTTATTTCTATATAATAGAAAAAGTTAATAAAAGTATATTAATTTCTAAAAATATCGGGACGTAAAAGAAAAGGCTTCGACCACTACAGTCCAAAAAGACACTGTGGAGGCTGAGGATGGACTGAACAGCCGAAGCTGAAAGATAGAGATGTTAAAAGTGCACAGAGGAAGTGGTTAATCTCTGCAATAACAATTTGCTTGCACGCAAATGGATTACGAAAGGATCGAAAAGCCTCTGGTATTTCAAAGCTTACTTCCTTTGATATCCATTTTAAGAAACAAACAATATTCATGGAACCAGTACTTAATATTATTTCTGGGTTTCCACAGGGTGGGGGTTTTTCCCCTGGTAAACTGAGGAGTATGCTGCTTGGGATGGAAAAGAAGAGAATGCCAGAGGAGGAGATCGAATCTGCTTATGCCTTCAGATCTCAACCGTCTAATCTTGATGCTGAAACTGGTAAATATGCTACTTCTTATATGTACATATATTTTTTTAAAGAGAATGCAGAACTGCATATTTCTGCTTGTAAAAAGATGAGATTTTTGGCATGTGATAAGTAGCTTTTTCCATCAATGAGCTTTTTTTTTTCCCCTTTTTTGAAATCAGCGTTTAATGTAAGGTTATATGTAATTCTAAACTGAATATATAATGGTGCGATGCCGGGAGAGTAATCTTGAATCATTTAATACTACTTGTATTTATTGATTAGTAAGAAAAAAAAGATCTCCTGCAGGTGGTAGTAGTTCAGATAATTGCAAAGATGTAGACGTTGTTTGTGTACTGCCTGAGTGCTCCACTTCAACCCCATCTGACTGCATGGGTGCACTGAATGCCGCTGATCGTAGATCTAAGGATCACTCATTTGTCAATTCAAGAATTAGGTCTCACGAAGATTCATCTTCAGATCATGAAAGTGGACATGAAGCTACTAGTGCACCTTCAGCCTCATTTGAGTTTCAGAAGGCAGAGCATGCACCACAAAGAGTGCCCCATGCACCGTTTTCAAAACCATTACCATCCAAGTGGGATGATGCTCAGAAATGGATAGCAAGCCCCACTTCAACTCGGCAAAAGATTGGGCATGCTCAGGTGCAGGGTGGACAAGGAGTTGGTTCACGAAAGATGGGTAGTGTTGCTTATCTAAGCAGGCAACCTTCCACAAAGGTGGTTGTAGAAGTTCCAGAACAAATAGTGGTTGCATTTGAAGAACCAGATACAAAATGGATGGACAGCAATCAAGCTAAAACTGGCATGCAGAAAACTGTTACCTGGGAGGCTGAACCATACCCAACTGCAGATTCTTATGGCAAGCCTGTTCTCATGATTGAGCATTCTGTTGGAGAGTCAGCATGTAAGAAAAAACTGTTCCTGCTTTTGATTCATTTGCATAATTGCCTTTGGCACTTATCCTAATTGTTAACCTAATCACCGGGGGGTCATAATGAGCCCACAAAATAATATTATCCCACAACACTTACATCGGCAAACTTGCTCCCTAGAAGCCCCAGAACTTGTTTCTGATCATCATTATTAAGCATTGGTTGAATTTTGCACTTGTGAGGAAAAAATCTTACTGATCAAATTATATTAAATTAGGAGTTAGCTGGGTTCTGTTACTGGAGGGAGACTGCTCTAATTCTGTAAACACTGCTGCCCTCCCATTTGATGGGGTCTTCATTTCTAACTTATGACCATCTTGAATTGTGAAGTATTAAGAATCTACTCTCAGGGTTGATAGGAAATTAGTCAGTCCACTTTTCTTGATGCAGTTGAGCCTTCTCTCTGTGGTGCTGCTTAAACAGTTTCAGCACGAGTAATTCAATGCTTAGATTTTGGGGCCTCTTTAGCTGCCTGAAATAATATTTTATGGATGACCTATTGTTCTATATCAAAAAGTTGGCGGAGTAAGATCTGCTTTCTCATAATTAGATTACAAATATGGTTGGGAAGAGCCCTTTTTCTTTTTTTTAGCCTTTTACCAAGTTTCATTGTCAGTTATTTGAATTCTATGTGATTGTATAATGTAGCTGACTTGCGGTGCTACTAGAGATTACAGATCTAAACAATGGTATGAAAAGATTTGAGTATTTCACAAACCTAGAAAGCTCTAATTGTTGGCTACTATATTTGAATTTGTGCTACATGTCTTCTTTGCCCATTTCCTGCCACCCCTGCATTTTTGTGGTAACATAATATGAATATGGATATGATCTTTAAAGATAATTATGGCGACTACATAAATCTAATAACAGCAATTTATTTCCTGAAAATAGAATTCCTGTGACGCATATCTTTATATATAGCAACTTCAATAATAATTAATTTGTTAGAACAAGCCAGTCATTTGCATTTTTTATTTCTAGCGATCAGGCATAGCCGGCATGACTCTTCTTTTGCCATACTTAGTGCAACTACATTTATTCCACCTCCTTCAACAGCTAGGTCTGTGTCAATGAGAGACATGGGCACAGAAATGACTCCAATTGCTAGCCAAGAGCCTTCTAGGAATGGAACTCCAGTGAGGGCAACAACTCCAATACGTAGTCCAAATTCTTCAAGGCCATCAACCCCTGGTAGAGCTGCACCAGCTTCATCTCCAGCAAATCCTCCCATTGACCATCTCAGCCCAAACAAGCAGTTGTCTGAAAAGGAAATGCAAATGAAAACTAGGAAGGAAATAATGGCTTTGGGAACACAGTTAGGTAAAATGAAGATTGCTGCTTGGGCTAGTAAGGAGGAGGAGGATAAGGACGCATGCACTTCACTGAAAACTATAACAGCAGAACAACCAATGAAAAGTGTGATTGAAACACGGGCTGCGGCATGGGAGGAGGCAGAAAAAGCCAAGTATATGGCCAGGTATTTAACTTTAAGCCAATAATTTGCTTGTTTATCTTCTTTTGTAGTTTAAATTCTTTTTCTTGGTCTTAGAAAATTAAGTATTGGTCTTTGACATCCAAGTGAATGTGTTCAATTCATGTTAGATGTCAGTTATGAAAAGGCGATGCGAGTGTGCTATGTGAGATGACAATTCTGGAAAGTAAGATAACTAGACTGAAGTTTACACTTTTAGTAGTTCATGAGCACTGGTTTACCTGAGACTTCATAGTATTAAAAAGCACAGCAAAAATGATTTTCAAGAAACATGTTATGAACTAGTTACAAGTGATTTAAAACAGGGTAGCACAGTGATTTCCAATACATAGCTTTGCCAGGCAAAACAAAATTGTGGTGTAATATGGTTATTTGTTGTCGTAAGAGAGGTAGTAGTGTTGTGCCTTGCACTTTGAATTTCCAATTATTACATGGCATGTCCTTAAACAAGAGAGAAACAATAGAACGGTTGAAGCAAAACTACAAATATATAATCTTATATTTGTTCAGGTTGTTATACCTGTTATTTGTCAGATGTTTGATCCATATAGAGACTGCGGTGGTTACTGATTTGCAATATCTGGCTTTTCTTTTTATCTTTTGAGAATAAATGTTTCTTTAAGTGGAAATCATGAATAGTTACCATAAATATTTAGGTTCAAACAGGAAGAAATGAAAATTGAAGCGTGGGAAAATCATCAGAAAGCAAAAACAGAAGCTGAGATGAGGAAAATAGAGGTACTTTACAATTCCATCCTCTTTTATCTTCTTTGTTTCCTTTGTTCAGTTATTATTGTAAAAATAGCATTTGTAAATTGTAATTATACATAAATAAAGCTGTTATTATGCATCTTTTTCTGCTTAAGTGGATCACAGGAAGGGTGTTGAGAAATGCTCTAAAGTTTCAACTCTATCTCATATTTTGCAAAACGTTAACTCCTAACAAGATAAATGATCTACCTCTCTTGTTTTTTTTTCCCCTTATTGATTCTAAACATCATGAGTTGATAGTTTTTCTACCTGTCTCTGTCTCTTAATCTCAAATTCCCAAGCATTAATTGACAAATATATGATTGGTTTATTGTGATCTACAATGTGAGTAAGTTTCATTGAAGAACATCAATTCAACTTGCTTTAAGATATGATTGTTCCCTATGAATCTGTCTCTGTCTTGTATGTATGCATGTGATGATAACAAGTATGCTTGTTAGATTTCAATTCAACCTATTGAGCAATAGAATGTGATATATGTAATTTTGTACAAACTGGAAGGTGTAGGAGCCTTAAGCTCTAAATTATTTGAGAATATTTGGGGCTTCTTGAAATAGACTTTCATATATTATATAGTTGTGAGCTTCTTTCAGAACAAGCTAGGCAATAATATTTTGGGTTTACATCGAGTCTTTTTGTATTGAAACTCAAGTGTCGAAGTCTTAATTTGTTTAGTTTCCTTCTGAATTAGTTTTGATGTCAGAGTCCCATAACACAAGGATCAAGAATTCTAATATTAGTTTGAGCCTTATATATGTGCTTGTAATATTGTTTTCTTTCAACGGAATGGATTAAAAAAATTAGAGAAAAAATTTCTAGTAATGTGTAAAATACATGGTACATGTTCATTGTTGAATTTTTCCCAATTTTCTTAGCAAGTAATGGATTTTCTTATTTACATGATGAGATGGCAATCAGCCTAGCGTAGTTGCTATATGAATCATAGCCAATGGTGTGTCTGGTGGTCTGTGGTTGTCTCTGACTGTATGGGTGCTTCTTCCTGCAAAATTTTCTGTTCGTGGAAATTAGAAATCCGTGGTACATGCACTGAACTTTTCTTGACATCACACAGTACATGGCTTGTTGTACATTTGATGTTGGAACATATCAAAATGTCGTTGAGGTAGAGGTGGGAAAAGAAATAATAAGATGGGGCTTAATGGTCTGTCGTCCATTTTGTGATAAACCATGTTCTCTATCCCACTAAATAACTTAACCCGCCATAATCATGACAACTGTTTTGCTTGTCAGGTAGAGGTAGAAAGGATGAGGGGACGAGCCCAAGATAGGCTCATGAACAAACTAGCAGCAGCAAGACACAAGGCTGAAGAGAAGCGAGCAGCAGCAGAAGCCAAGAGACATAGGCATGCTGCAAAAACTGCGCAGCAAGCAGAATATATTCGCAGAACTGGTCGCATTCCGTCCTCGTTTTCCTTCTGCAGTTGGTGTTCTTAAAATTTGAAACGCATGGATATTGAGCAGGCTTAACAGATTGTTTTGAGGCATATATTCTAAGCTCACTTTGTCCGGGTAAAAGCTTTTGATTTTTATTTGTACAAGTGATTGTTTATTTGTGCTCACTTTTTTTTTTTTTTGTTTTCTTTTCTCTCGAAAAACAACTCAAAATAAAAAAATTCAAACTCGTTTACAGAAGAGAAGGCATGAGTTTTAAGCAGTTTATATTTATCTAGGTGCAGACTGCACTCAGAAGTTCATTGGAACAGCATATAATAGGTAACGTAATATGTGGCTTTTGCTTGGTGGATGTTACTTTGCTTCATTGATCTTGAGAAATTTTAATAACGTCAGCTGAACAAGGAAATGTGTTATTTCGATGTACAAATGAAAAACATAAATATGATCTAAATAAAAACTTTTCAGCAACCAGTAAGCACATTTCAATGTGTTCATTAACAATTCAATTGCAAAATATGAATATTAAATTTAAGATTTTGCATTTTTCTCTAAAAAAAGAAAGAGAAATTGAGTTTACATTGAGGGTAAAAGATAGAAAGCCTGTTCATTATCCAGACAGAACAACAAAAGAATCAAAATGTTCCACTGTTGTAATTTTGATGGCCTTTAATTTTATTTGGCATAATTGGTAGCGTTTGGCTGACATGCATGCTAGTGATCCGCACACAGTTTCCACCCAGAGCATACTTAACAATTGCCAACTCCTCTTTCTTTAGTAGAGGTCATAAATTACTTGCGGGCATCTATCAAAGAGACATAAATTTGCCTTTTGAGGCCATAAGAATTTTTCATTTCCTCCTTCCATCCATTGCTCTTTTGTTTACAAAAACTAAATAGAGAAAGAACCATATGCTGTATATTTTGGAGCAAATGAGCAGACAAAACCTACTTGTAGATTCATCGCCTTCAGAAATTGTAATAGTGCTTTCCTATTATTTTCCTTATGGATGTGTATATGCATAATTGAAACTTAGTCATGTATGGGAATCTGAGCTATGAAGATCAACGATGAACAGTTGTCACCACAAACTTTGAAACTTATCTCTGCAGAGGAGATGGACACTATGCCTAATTATTCAGTATTTGGTATTGACATACTTCTTTTGATAGAGATATCAACTTGTGTGCTCTATGAAAGAATTACAAATATAGTATCAGTTGTAGGTTATTCTTCGCTGGGGGCTGCCGAGAGAGATCAGTGTTCTACCATGTAGCCTTAAGGCTGAGAGGATAAAAAAAAAGGGATATTTTCAGTTGGTCATTATCAGATGAAAAATGGAATCGCTTGAACCAGATTGAACCGCATGTATGTTTATTTGGAAACAGTGTGCTCTACAATCTCTCAGACAGCGGCCTCATGTGCGTGAGATAGACGATGATGTGGAATCCATTGCCTGACGATATATAATAATATTTTGTTTAGATAATGTTAATTAAAAGATACCGTGATTGTTATAATTGCCCATTATTTGCAAGATTTAGATTTTGTGGATGCTGAATAGGAAATGAAAAGAGCCATTAATGTTATTGATTGAAGTGGGATTTTTTTTTATTTGCAAGTAGGGCATCTCCATTAATGCTTTCTATTTTATTTTCTATTTTAATTTAGTATAAAAATTATGTAAATTTTAATAATATTATTTATCTCACTCTATATTTTAATTTTTTATTAATAAAATCATCTAGAAAAAAATAGAGATACGAATAAAAAGAAAAGATAGAGAAAAGGACGAGGAAAGATACATTATTGTTATATTTGCCCATTATTTGCAAGATTTAGATTTTGTGGATGCTGAATAGGAAAGAAAAATGCTACATAGCCCGCCTGTTTTATGCCCACCTTCTACCCAACTATTTGTTCTTACAAAATTTCCCTTTTTGTTTTTTATTTTGTTTTCTCTATTAATCTTCATATACAGATTTTTTGAGAGTATCATATATATTAATATGAAATGAAGTTTTTTATTTGGTTGATACAAAAAACTATTTTTTTTGTCATACATAATATTATTATGAGTGGCAACAAAGCGAATCAGAGTCGGATTTCACTCTCTTCATCCATGTCTGTAAATTTATATCATCATCCTCACCCCATATTTCTAAATAATATTAATTTCCATTTCCGGTTCAAACGGAATCGGATATCCCCAAGTGAGGTCAGGTATCCCATTATAATTTTTAACTTAATTCTATTTGATATATTTATTTAAATTATTAATTCAATTCACATCAAAATAAATCCAAAACAAGAGAAAAAAAATTATTATAGATTCAATATTTTTATTTTTAATGTTCTATAGTTCATATTTAACTAATGAAAATGATGATGTTAATTAATTTATAAATAACTAGTAAAGTGAATATCAACTATAAAAAAAAATGAAACTATTATAATCACTATATCTAAAAATTTAAACTAATTATTTATGTCATTTTTAAAGTCAAAATAATTCAAAAAGATATAGGATATCAATATCTTTATACGGTTGCAATCATATACATCACTGAAATTGTAGTTATCAAAATATTCACCGATAATTTTTACAATCATTATATACATAAATTTAATAATTTCTATATATATCTTAATAATATAATTTATTCAAAATATATAAACACCATTTATAACCCCTAACAAATGTTTATATATTATATATAAGTAATAAATTATACATACTTATATATTATCTAGAGGTTTAAGGAAAACAAAATACTAAGGAAAAAAACAAAAGACAGCCGGGCACAGGCGAGCTTAAAACTGGCAGGCTATGTAGCATTTTTCCATAGGAAATGAAAAGATACATTAATGTTATTGATAAAGTGGGAATTTTTTTTTTAATTGTGATTAGAACATTTCTATTAATACTCTTTATTTCACTACATATTTTAATTTATCTTGAAAATTGTGTATATTCAAACAATACTTTTTATTTCATTCTTTATTTTAATTTTTTATTAATAAAATTAACTAAAAAAATGGAAAGAAAGAGAGAGTAAGAGACAAAAAAAAGGAAAGAGAGAGAAAAGAACAAAAAAAAGAAAAGAAAAATAATAAAATATTACTTGTGACTTTTAAATCTGAGGGAGTGAGATAAGTAAGAGTATCCTCAACAATACTTACTATTTTACTCTTTATTATATTATAAAAAAAGAAATATTACTTGTCCCAACACTTTTTGTCCAACTTGTTCTAATTAGCATAAAATATTTGTATTATATCTACCCATCCACTTGTTTTTTCTAATTTGTTTTTTTCTAATTTGCATTGAAAGTGCAAATATTTTATACTAGTTGAGACAAAAAGTGTTGAGATAAATATTATTTCTCTATAAAAAAATTCACTTCATATTTTTATTTGTTTTGAAAATTGTATGCACTTTAATAATATTCTTTAACTCTTACTCCCTATTTTAAATTTTCATTAATAAAATTATTTAGATAAAAAAATGAAGAGAGAGAATAAAAGAAAAAAAAAGAAGGAAAAAAAGAGAAAATAATAAAAGAGATGAAAGAGAAATAATAAAATATTACTTAGAGCATCCCCAACAACCTTTATGTTTCTCTCTTTACCTAAATTTATAAAGTTTTATATCTTCTAACAGTTTTCTTATTTTTCTCCTTATCTATCTCACTCTCTAAAATTTACGTTATCCCTTCTCAGATTTAAAAGCTACTAGGAGCTTATAAGTAATATTATATTATTTCTTTTTCTCTCTTTTGTTCTTTCTCTCTCTTTCTTTCTTTTTTTTTACTCTCTCGCCATTATTTTTCTAAATAGTTTTATTAATAAAAATTAAAAATAGGGAGTAAGATAAATAATATTATTGGATTGCACATAATTTTTAAGACAAACTAAAATAAGGAGTGAATTTTTTATAATATAATAGAGAGTGAAATAAATAATATTGTTGAGTATCCCCAATAGTCTCTATTTTCATTCTCACCTAAATTTAGGGAGTTTTATGTCTTTCAACAGTCTCTTTATCTTTCACCTTACTTATCTCACTCTCTAAAATTTACATTATCCCTTCTTAAATTTAAGAGTCACTAATAGTTCTTAAGTAATACTAGTTTTTCATTAACGTACTTTGCACGTAATTATTAATTAAAAAATTTTCATTAATGAAAGATGTAAATCCATTGGAAAATCAAAAGTACGTATGTCGAATGAAATGGTGGTTGTTGCTATCTGCTCCAATAACGAATCATTGGTTTAGCTGAATAACTAAATAAAATAGATAGATCATTCTCTTCGTCTCAGGTCGATGGATCTTCTCAATTGGAGGATCCCCTATATGGATAATACACATTCCAGTTGACCGGGCCTAATTCTAATTATTTTATTTTGAAGCAAAGATATCTAAGGGGCGGTTTGTCCTATTCAGATATTCACGACCGAGAAGTACTAAATTCTCTTTCGGACAGGCCCTGAAAGGAGAAGGAAGGCTGAAATGCCAACATACGCCTATTATTGAATTCACCCGACCCGAGAGTACCATTTTATTTAATCGACTTCGATTCTTGAATAATCTACATCACTTATGCTTTTATTGTAACAAAAGATTTCCTTTTTATGTGGAAAAGGCCCGTATCAAAAATTTTGATTTTATGTATGGACAATTCCTCAATATCTTGTTCATTCGCAATAAAATATTTTCTTTGTGCAGCGGTAAAAAAAATACATGCTTTTTTAGAGAGATACTATTTCACCAATCGAATCACAAGTATCTAATATATTCATACCTAATGATTTTTCATAAAGTGGTAACGAAAGGTACAACTTGTACAAATCTTTCCATTTTCCAATTCGATCTGATCCATTCGTTCGTAGAGCTATTTATTCTATCGCAGATATTTCTAGAACATCTCTAACAGAGAGACAAATAGTCAATTTTGAAAGAGGTTGTTAATAATAGATTACCGAGAGAAATAGGTAAAAGAAATTTCCATTCAAGATTTAAAAGTTGCTCCATTCTTAATCTAGGTAAAGTCCATCTTGTTGTGATAGAAATGAATAAGAACAAATAAGTTTTAACCAATGTAATAAAGATGCCAATTGTTGTTCCAAAGACTTCACTTATGTTATTTATTTCAAAAAATTCAGGAACGAATATATACGGGATAGAGATATTCCAACCGCCTAAGTAAAGAACTGTTACAAATAATGAAGAAACTAATAAGTTTAGATAGGAAGCAATACAAAATAAACCAAATTTGATACCCGAGATTGTCAATCCAAATTAAGTTGCAATGCAATTTTCATCAATCAAATCAATAGTTGGAATTTCTAATTTTTCGAGTTATTGACCAAGGAAAATGAAAGAAACCCCGTTCCATACCTTTCGATCAAAACAGAAT
>CATIWF010198151.1:0-10186 GCA_949630135.1 Balakata baccata
AGAAATTATAAAGGTATAAATTCTGAATTTTCTTTGATTAAATTAGTTTTAATTGGCACATGAAAATCTTTTGATTCGGGTTTTGAAAATTTTTATTTTCCGCTGCGTTATATGTATGTGATACATGATCAAAACCCTTCATAACATACAGGTTGTTTTATTAAATAATTAAAAACTCTATAATTTTCTCACCGTACATGTGATCACCTATTAGGACTTATAGATATAACATATATATCAATAGGCAGTGAAAAATTAAAATTTAATCACAAACCATAAATCGTCCTATGTTCATATAATCGATTATCCTTAGATATAATGTTGAAGATCATTACCTTTAAACTTCAGAGTTGTTCTCCTTCGATTCATCTTACTGGTTGTTACAAACCACAGTAATCTTTGTTAGATAACCTCTAACTAAAGTTCATATGAAGGCACGAAGAAGCAAACATCTAATGAGATAGGTTGATCAACTCTTTTATGCTAGTAAGGGGAATGACCTTTAAGAGAGAAAGAGAATAAAACCCTTGTTTTATAAGGTTGCAGCAACCCTATCTATCTCAAAAGAGGGTATTTATACTCTCTTGGGAGAATGGGGTTCGAATCCCACAATTTAAGTTCCTAATTTGATTAGATTTCTTATCAGATAAAAATTGCGATTGCAAAACCCCTTTTGCACTCGCAATTTAGTCAGAATTGCGAGGATCCCGATCGAGACTTTAGTCCAATAGCTTTTACAGGTCAGGAGTGGGACAATCCCACTCAGGATAAAGTGCGACAAAAAAAAAAAGAACCATCACAATTATGAAGCAATTCGCTATTGCAATTATGCCTTCCCCGCTCGTGATTTTGCCTGGAATTGGTTTCTCTCTCTCTCGATTTTGGATCCAATCTAAAATCCCATTTCATTTCCTTTGCACACCTTTAATACGTGCAACTTATTAGGTTTTTGATTATATTGGCCACTCATATCGACACTTGATCTTGAGCAAGTCATGAGCAGTATCAAACAACACATCATGACCTTTAATTGACTAAAAATTCAATGGTCTAACTATGAATCTTTGCATAGATAAATATTTGTACAATTCGTCCCTTCACCTTCCTTACCCAACTCAATTCATAGAATGGACTCTGTGTCAACTCCCACTAGACTGACTACATCACATCTAGTCTAAGTGATGATAAATCTTGTTTTTTAGACTCATTACTCTTACAGGTATGTCACTGAAAACTATCTTTATGATATTTTTATTTTGGCCAGAGATTTCTGATTAATGATCTTGACAAGAGGCCATAGGTAAACTCTCATTGTATCTAAATTGGTGAATCATTTGTTGGCTACTTAACTATCTTTCAATATTTCAAGTTGAACCCAATAACCACCCTATGAGCAACCTCTCTTGAGGCAATAAGGAATGGAATCAAAGTACAAAATCAGTATCTAGGATAACCTTAAGCACCTCAAGTATAAGGATACGTGCACCATTACTATGATGAGACTATTACCAACATAGAATAGAGGATCAATGTGATAATCTCATAGAAGGTCATCTAATGAACTTTACTACTCTAGCAAGCATCCACAAATTAATTCTAGACATCTTATATCTACAGATTATGAGATTTATTGCTTGATTCAGTCAAGGAATATAATATATACTAGTCTATTTGAATCAACAATGTCCAATTTTGTTAATCCTATGACTAGAGATAGTTTAGATATAATTAGGGGTGTTCGTGGATCAGGTTGGTACAGGTTAAATATAACATTTAATCCAATCTACAATTTGCGGATTGAAAATTTTTCTATCTAACTCAATCCACGAATATATAAAAATCAATCCAATCCACAATTGTGGGTTGGATTGGATCAGTTTGCGATTTAATTCTATATACTTTTTACATTTTTTAATACTAATATTAATTAGGAATAAAAAATTTTCCCCAACCCACGATGCCCCGCCCCGACTCCACCCCGAATGGGGTATCTTTTTTCTCCTACTCTATGCCCAGCCCAGCCCAGCCCAACCCAGCCCCAATCCCGAAGTTTTTTGTATCAGGGATGGGGCGGGGGAGGTATATACATTCCCCTTCCCGAAAATTTTATTTATATATTTTATATATATTTATACATATAAAATTTATTTATATTTTAATATAATTAATAAATTTAAAAATAATAAAACAAGAATATAACATTTATTTAAAGTAAAAAAATATTTTTTATTTAAAAAATATATAATTCACTAATTAATTAAAATAAAAAATATAAATAAATATAATAAAATTGGAGATTCTCGTCCCTGTCGAATGCGAGGATGATGACCAAAAAAATTTTCTGTCAGGGATCGGGCCAAGGACTGAGATAGGGTGGAAATTTCGGGATCGGGGAAGGGGACAGAAAAATCCACCTCGAACCCGCCCTGTTGACACTCCTAACATTAATGTCACCCAAATAAATATCTATAATATTTCATAAACCTTTAATTTACTGCAATAAGTAATTAATATCAAGTCATATTATAAAAATTATAATAGAAATTTTCTTAAAAAAATACAACTACAAATTATAATCAAATTACTCCATTGAAAATCAATAACACCAAAAATTTAATATAAATGAGACAGCAACAGTAAAACCTAAAATAAAAATAAATACAGAAAATTCAAAATTTTTAAAGTTGAATTAAATATAAAAAAAAAATAAAAATGCCATTTACCTCTTTATCATTCAATATTCATCATCATCATAAATGTCATTTATCTCTTTAATAAATATTTACTATTTATAAATTTCACAATAATAATCTATATTTAACAAATTTTTGAATTGTTGGAGTAATTATATTAAAAATTAAAAAAAATATTATTTTAATTATATTAATTAAAATTTTATAATGATTATATTTATACAATATAAGAATTATGCATTTATAAATAATTTATTAATTTTCTAATTATATAATATATTTTTATATAAATAAATATAAATTATCACTTTTACTTTTTTTTTAATTAGATATATAATAATAAATGTGAAAACATACTATGATATATTAGAATTTAGAAAAATTTATGATTTCAAATTTGCATTATGTATATAAAAAAAATTAGTATAAATAAATATATTTTTACAATATCCGTGTATATATATACGGATTGTGCAGGTTACAGATTTAAATATAAAAAATTCAATCAAATCCACAAAATGCGGTTTGAAGAAAATACAAACCAACCTAATCTACAATATTTTTTAAACCATAGTTTGATTGCAGATTAGTTCAAGTTGGTTCGTTTCAATGGGTTAGGCAGTTTATAAACACCCCTAGATATAACCATAATTCTATGTGGTAAGAATCTCAATATCATAATTTCATCATGATTTCTTCCATGCTATGTTTATAAGATGAAGTTCATTAATTGATTTAAGATCCAATCAATTCATAATGCAAATTAACTTCAATGAAATAAAAATTGCCTTTTATTCATATAAAATAAGTCTATACAATAAGTGTTAAAAGTGATTGTCTTTAGAGTATCTCTCTAACATACTCTTACTTACACTAAAGTCAATCGCCTTTATATCTAATACCGTAGGCAAATATATGAGAATTGTACTTCTTTTGGGGAAGTGGCTTTAAGAGTAGATAAGCAATGTTCTTATCGGTGGGCACTCTTTCTGCTTTCATATCACCTCTACTTATGATCTCTCCAATCACGTGGTAGTGTCTGAGTACATATTTGGATCTTTAATGAGACCGTGACTCTTTTGCTTGTGCAATGACTCTATTATTGTCACAATACAACTGTACCAAATCAGCAATGATGGGAACCACTCCTAGCTCTATGATTAACTTTCTTATCTAAACTACTTCCTTGGCTACCTCGGAAGCTGCAATGTACTATGATTTAGTTGTAGAATCAGCAGTCGTCTCCAATTTGGAACTCTTCCAACTGACTACTCCACTATTAAGTGTGAATACGTAACTTGATTGGGATTTCGAGTCATTCCTACTAGTTTGAAAGCTAGCATCTATATACCCGCTTACCTTAAGATTTCTATCTCTATAAACTAAGAATACATCATTTATCCTTCTTAAGTACTTTAAGATATTCTTGATAACCATCCAATGACCCTTACGAGGGTCCAACCGATATCTGCTCATGACACTTAAATCATACATCGAGTCTAGTACATATCATAGCGTATATGATCGATCCTATAGGCAAAGCACATGGGATCAAGCTCATACAAGTCCTCTCATCTTATATCTTTGGACATATAGATTTTGAAAGGGTTATCCCATAAGTCATGGGAATAAATCCTTTCTTAGACTAATTCATGTTAAACCTCTTTAGGATCTTATTTATGTATGTAGATAGAGAAAGATCAAGTAACCTTTTAGACTCTATAGATCTTTATCCCCCAATATGTAGGTTACATCTCCAAGATCCTTCATAGAGAAATTCTTGGATAACCAAACTTTAACAGATTGAAGTACCGAGACATTATTTTCCATATATATAATATAAGGAAAACGACTGCACTCCTATTGACCTTTTTATATATACAAGGTTTATCTAGAGTTTGTGAAAAAATAAATTCTTTGATTGTCTTATCAAATCGGATATTCCAACTCCAAAAGGCTTACTTCAATCTATAAATGGATCTCTAAAGCTTGCATACCTTTTCACCATCTTTAGATGTGAAGCCTTCTGGTTATGTCATGTATAAATCCTCTGTGAGGTTTCTATTAAGGAAAACAGTATTCACACCTATTTGTCATATCTCATAATCATAATTAGCGGTAATGTCTAGGAGTATCATAATAGATTTAAGCATAGCTACTAGACTAAAAGTCTTGTCATAGTCAATTCCTTGTCTTTGATGATAACCCTTAGCTACCATCCTAGCCTTATGGGTAACCATATTACCCTCCATATCAGTCTTCTTCTTGAAAACCCATTTACACCTGATGGACCTTATCCCTTCGGATGGGTCAACCAAGGTCCATACCCGATTTTCATACATGAGATCCATTTCTAATTGCATGGCCTTTAGCTATTTATTAGATTCTGAAAACTAGTAGACTCATCATCCTCTATGAGCAAGATATTGTTCTAATTGCTTATGAGAAATCTATATCTCTCAGGAGCAGAATGTATTCTACTAGATTTACGAAGATCTTGTCTATAAGAAGGTGCAGCTATTACTTCATCTCCATGAATAATAGGATTGGATTTAGGCAGTTGATCTGCATCTATTAGAGTGTCTTGAAATTCTTCAAGTTCAACCTTGCTCCCACTATCTTCTTTAAGAAGAAATTCTTTCTCCAAGAAGGTGACATACTTTGAAACAAACACCTTTTGTTCCAAAGGATTGTATAATTGATATCTAATTATTTCTTCAGGATATCCTACAAACAAACATCTGTCAGACTTAGCTTTAAGCTTATCTGACATTGTCCACTTTATATAAGCTGGACAACCCTATACTTTCAAATGAGAAAAAACATGCTTCTTCTTATTCCACATCTCATATGGTGTAAGATCAACTGACTTGGAAGGGATCTTATTTAAATGTAAATAGTGGTCTCTAGAGCATATCCCCTAAAGGACTTAGGGAGTTATGCAAATCCCATCATAGACCTCACAATATCTAATAGGGTTCGATTTCTTCTTTCAGCCACACCATTGTGTTGTGGTGTGAAAGGTGGAGTCTACTAAGATAAAATTCCATTATCCCTAAGATAAAGCCAAAACTTTTGGCTTAAGTATTCACCACCTCGATCAAATCTAAATGATTTAATACTCTTGCCAAGTTGTTTCTCTACTTCATATCTAAATCTTTGAACTTTTCAAATGCATAAAACTTGTATCTCATAAGATACGCATACCCTAACCGTGAATAATCATCAATAAAGGTAATGAAGTAAGGGTAACTACATCTAGCATGCATAGACATTGACCCATATACATCTGTATGTATTAGATCCAGTAGTTCTATGGCATTTCATATTTTCCACTAAAAGGTGATTTTTTCATCTTGCCTAATAAACAAGATTCACATGTGTTGTATGATTCATTATCAAATGACCCTAAGCTACTATCTTTGTGTAGTCTAGTCATGCATCTCTCACTTATATGGCCAAAGCGACAATGCCATAAATAAGACGGTTTTAGTTTATCCATTTGAATCATTATTTTATTATTATTATTATTATTATTATTATTATTGATATTGAAGATAGAGCTAGATATATCAAGACTATAATTTTCATTGCAAAGAGTTCCAGTTAAAATAAGACAGTTTTGGTTTATCCATTTTAATCATTTTATTTTTATTATTATCAATATTAAAGATAGAGTCAGACATATCAATAATATAATTTCCATTGCAAAGAGTTCCAGTTCCAGTTCCATAAAGAATATCATTTAATTTTATAGAACAACCATTGCCACTAATAGTTATAAGAGTAGCAACAGGGCAGATCAGGATCGAATTTCACTCTTCCCATCTCCATCTATAAATTTATATCCCCGTTATGTCTCATACCCCTACGGAAAAATAATATTAATTCTCATTTCAGACCCAAACGGGGTTGGGTATCCCGAAGCGAGGTCGGATATCCTCACTGTATTTTTTTAACTTAATTATATTTAATATATCTATTTAAATTATTAATTTAATTCATATCAAAATAAATAAAAAAATAAGAGCAAAAGATATAAAAGATTCAATATTTTAATTTTAAATGTTACATAATTGATATTTAACTAATGAAAATGACAATATTGATCAATTCATAAATAACTAGTAAAGTGAATATCCACTATAAAAAAAAAAAGCAAACTATATTATAACCACTATATCTAAAAATTTAGATTAATTGTTTATATCATTCTTAAAGCTAAAATAATTAAAAAAGATAAAAGGTAGCAATATTTCCATACGGTTGTAATTATACACACTACTAAATTTATAGTCATCAAGATATTTACCATTAGTCTAAGATGATTTCTGCAATTATTATATGCATTAATTTAATAATTTTTATCAAGTAAATACCATTTATAACATCTAAAAATAATTTATATATTATATATAAGTAATAATTTATATATATTTACATATATAAATATATATCGGGGTATGGGGCGGGGTACATAAATATTGTCTCTACTAAATGTCATCTCGGATTTTCCTATAACTTGCTCCAGCCCCAGTCAAAATTCAAAAAACCTGCCTCATTCAAGTTGGTACGGGGTGGGGACCCACGGGTCCTAGTTGAATTGCCATCCCTAAATAGTTAAAGTAAATCTATTTCTATTGAAAGCAAAAACATAAATAATATTCTTAATTAAAGTGAGAACATAAAAGCAATTGTCTAATTCTATCACAAGCTCACTAGGGAGTGTCAATACATAAATTCCTACAACTAATACAGTAACTCTTATTCCATTGCCCACGCACAAGTCTGACTCTCCCTTTTGAAGTTGTCTACTATTCCTTAGGCCCTACATATCAATACATATGTGTGAGACATATCTAGTATTCAATACCCATATGTTATAACTAGAAACAATATTAACTTTAATAACGAATATACCTGAAGTAGATGGGCCATCTAATGCCTTTTTCTTCAAGGACTCTAGATAGGCCTTGCAATTCCTCTTCCAATGGTCATCTTTGCCACAATGGAAGCAAGTCCCTTTCAAAACAATCTCTTTGGCCTTCTTCTTGGTCATGCCTCTCTTAGGCTTCATAGACTTCTTCTTATTCTTCTTCTTCAAACTAGAAGAATCCACTAGCATCACAGTCTTACTCTCCTTCTTGATGAAAGGCTTAACTGTCTTGAAAATATTGATAAGCTTAGGTATTATGGATGTAATCTTATTCATTCTATAGTTAAGTACAAAATTTGTATAACTATTGGGCAAGCTAGTGAAAATTAAATCTATACTTAATTTGTGGTTTATCACGAAGCCCAAAGAACCTAACCTCTTACTATACCTATTCATCTTTAATGCATATATCATCAAAGATGTCCCTTCAACCATCTTTGAGCGAAAGAGCAATTTGGAGATCGCAAACCTTTCAAATCTCGCTTGCCCATCAAATAGCTCCCTAAGATGGTAGACTATGGTATTGGCATTCATAGTCTCATGGTGCTTCTTAAGCTCTAGTGATAAAGAGGTAAGCGTAATATAGCCTACCAGCCCATTATCATTCAGATGCTTCTTGTATGCCATACGATCATCATCGCTAGCATCATAATCGAACATAACCAGTCTAAGCGACTCATCTAGGATATAGGTTATCCACTCAATGTTGAAAATTATTCTCAAGTTTCATAGCCAGTCCAAGAAGTTTAGCCCAGTTAATTTGTTTGACTTTAAAATCGAACATAAATTCACATTTGAAGACATTATGTAGATTCTAGCAACCTAGATGTAAAATAGATCATGTAAAATGTACATGAATGCATGATATTATGTTTTTAATAAAATGCATTATGGCTTCCACTATTTTATTGCAAACCCATAGCCCTCACTGTGAACTTGAGAGAATCCGTTAGAAGTTCTCCTAGTGGGTTGGTATCCAATTCTAACTTAAGAATGACCTTGAGTGTGCTCAACAAGCCTGCTTAGGTCAAATTGGTAGGTATCTGATCCATACCAATTGCATTTTGCATGCAACTGCCGAATTATGCTATCAACTGATTAATGTGTGCACAAATCATTAGGCTATCAACTCTTGATACGTGTACATCTCATGTACACTTGCCTAACACCGCCTCCAATTCACATTAATATTAAGCATGCTCAACAAATCAATGAAATTAGTTAAGTCCAACCCATTAATCATGCAATCACATTTCAATGGTTTGAATATATTCTTATAGAACGGGCTTAAGTTTGCTCAATAACCCAACATCTAGAAGAACTCTAGTTCTCCCCATACTAATGGAAGACATTAGACTTAATTATTATTTATTGAAAGATTTTATTAATTTAGTCTCATCATTTTATAGCATGCAAAATATATATTCATTCATCAGATAGGTATACATTCGATAGTTACCATAGCTATATGGCATGATTATGGACAATCTAACATCAATCCCTTGAGCCATAGAAGGATTGATCAGGTCTAACCTACGTAGATGCATGAATTACAACCCAGATAAATATAGAAATCAAATTCTTAATTTTCTAAGTCTTCTTCTTGCTCCTTGCATCTTCTTCTATCCTAGTCCTATGTAATATAATTACCTAATTCAAAATAGAAACCTCAATTTATATTTGAGGGGAGTAAGATGATAAGAGAAATGCAAACAGAGAAATATAAGGAAAGATATGGACACGCAAAGCCCTATTTACTAATTTACAAAATTAAATTCATGCATGAACAATCTCATTGGTCAAATCCATAATCACCCATCACACCATCCATACACCTTTAACATACATTCTCTAATGTATTAAATAAAAGCAATAAAGAAATTTATATTTTGGATTCCATTTGAAAAACGGTTTCAACTATTGAACCTAAATAGGATTTTTGGTTTCAATATGAAATTCCACATATTACCATTATTTAATCACATTAAATAATTACATGCACAATTAGAAACTCTTTCTAAAGGGTAACTTCGCTATTTAGGAAAATAATCAATCAAATTAATTTTTACCAAAAATTGCCTATTTAGTTACTTCCATATTTATATGTTATTTCCAAATTGAATCTAATTCCATAATCACATCAGAAATTAAATTCTAATTATTCCAGAAAATTAATTCTCAGTTAATTTATATCTATGATACCAAAATAATTAAATAATTAAATTACTAATTATATGCCACTATCTAATCACATTAGAATTAAATTTCAATTATGTCCATTAATTCTATAATTAATTTCCAAAATTCCAGAATTAATATTCATCTTTCCGGACATCTATAGATTAACTCAAGCAAATCCAAACAGCAAAATTCGAACTACTGAGCCAATACACAAAATACCTAGACCGAATCATATTACTTATCTAAAATTAAACAAGACTAAGGATTGAACTAAAAATAATTTTAGGCATACTATTAGCATCATAAAATGTCATGAAAATCATATAATCATGAAATTAAAACACTGGAATCGAAATTAACAACATTTTCATGAACT
>CATIWF010198153.1:0-32524 GCA_949630135.1 Balakata baccata
ACTTAGTGCCAAAAATACTATCTAGTCAAATTGTCCAATCAAAATAATTTAACTATGCCAAATTTCATTCATTTTAATTTTAATCATTTTATTTAATTTCATTTTCAATATCTTGTGTCCTTATTTAAATTATAACTAGACGTGTACAACTTATTTTTATTGCGATAAACCGACTCGTGGCAAGTTTACCTCGTAAGCACGTCTAGCTAAAATATCTATGTATGCATATGTTTCATGTGAATGATATATATAAAATGAATATGTCCAAATGGAATGCATGTAATAATGCATGTGGGAAAGTCGAGGGTATTACAAATGCTTCAATCTATTTGCATAGCAAACAATCACAATCTCATGCATATTCAAGTGCATTTGCAAATCATATAACAACTTTCAACTTGATTATAAAATGGGCTATTTCTATTTTTAGACATCAAATTTAACATCTTTTCATGCATATTACACATGATAGGCTCTATGGTAGTCCAATTACCACACAACCTATCAACACTCATAATAAATCATGTGAAAACATGCCTTTATTATTCATGCAATTTCCTTATTTTACATGTTTTGTAAATTATTTATTTTATTTTATATACTTTATTAATGATAACTCTTATACCTAGAATATTAGGTCATAGCCTACCTTTTATAGGTATTGTACATATTGTTCAAGTTTTCACAATCCATTGTTTATGAAAACTCTCATATAGACATATTCACAATTATTCTTTACGTATTCACAATTATTCTTTCTTTCTTAATCGTAGTCAATATCAATCATTTCTCACTAAAATTATTTAACATGTCATCCAGTCTTTAGATAACCTAGTTTATTACCAACTAGTCATTTAATTATTCATTTTGGGTTTTAAGTACATTTAGCATGCTGAAATTTTAATCAACTTTAACTTTAGTTTTCTCCTTCATGTACCATTCATAGCCTGTAGATATGTTTAGCCGACTACATATTTCCATTTCTCTCTAAGATACCAATTATCTCTAATTAACACACTGATTATCCCCTTTCTATACTATTAAACATTTTATCATTTCATTTTAACGAATTAAAATGCAGGTGTACTTATCTCCTATGGAGCCAACTCATAATCCAAGCTTTAAGCTTTCTTAGCCTTCTTAGTGGTTAATTCCACCTTCCAAAGGCATCTCCTATACATAATCACAATTATTTCTCATTAATTCCTACTATATGTCCACATCTATAACCACATATTGCTATACACATTATACCCTAACTTAAAAACCCTTAAGCTAGGTTCTTTCTTACTTAAATCCATCAATTAATATATTATTCAACTCAAACTAGGCTTAAGAAGAGTTTTTCCCCAAAGAATATTCAAGATTCCTATCAAACATATCTATCTACAATTGGTTTCTACCCATTTTAGGTAAATTACCTCAATCAACTATAAACTTCTTAAAGGAAGAGAGAAAACATGAACTCTTACCCAAAAAAGGAAGAAAATAAGGTTGATTTGGTGGAAGACCCGAGTTCCCTCAATTTCTACACTTTCTCTCTCCAACTTCATCTTCTTCCTAGGTAAATCTCTCAAATTCATGCTTAACTCTTGCTCTTGAGCGGTAAATCTTGTGTTTTGGGGGCTCAAAACTCACCAAAGATCATGTAGAAGATGGATTTCAGAGATTTAGGGGGGTGTATCTAGGGTTTTAAGACTTTGAAATATCGGTTAAAAAGAGTTAAAATGCATGAAAAACTTATTTATACTGACCCTTCATGGCCATGGTCACATATATGACAAATTTGGGTCTAGCCGTGAACCAATTTACCCAAAAATAGGCCCAAAACACTACCTTCACGACTATGAACCAATCCTTCATGGTCATGAACAAATTCTTTCATGGCCATGAAGAAATCTTTCATGGTCATGAATAAGGCCCTTTCATGGACATAACAGTTTTTAGCATGGTTGTGACACTGGTTGTGAAATGGCACAACTTTTTCCTATATCGAATTTTGCCAAAATTCCACTTCTAAACACTTTCTAAACATATATAGAAATCATCCATGGGCATTTGACACATTTAAACTCAAGTTCATACAATTCAAATCATCCCCCAAAATGGGTTACAACTCAAGCTTTACATATGCATTGTACCCCCATTAACATATTTTCCATTTTCTTGTTCATAACCATATTTGTACATATTCGAACATTCTAATTAACCTTTCTAACATTCAATTATACCATTTCATGCTTCATATTATATAATATCTTATTACTTAACAATTAAGCACGCTTAACAACATTAACTATGCACACAAAATTCACATTTTTGAGCACATATGTCATTTATTCATATATTACAACTAGACCCTATTTGTAGGCATTAAAATTGCTATCGTGCTTTGTTGTGTAAATTTATTTTATTTACAAAATTGTCAATATATTCTTATTGCTAAATAAAAACTATCACATGTATAACGGACCCCTAGTCCATATTGATACATGGATAGGGATCCATGGTATAACAATTGTTGAACCATGTGGGCTAATATATTTTTAGGCCCCAACCATAAGGGCCTATTTGTACCTTATGGTTTTGATAACAATTCTTATATCATGGACTAATGTCCATATAGCATTGAGAGTGTTCACAGATCGGTTTGGTGAAAATTAAATATAACATTCAATCTAATCCACAATTTGAGGATTGAAAATTTTCCATCTAATCCAATCTACACGAATATGCAAAAACCAAGGTTTGCGGTTTTATTTTATATACTTCTTACTTTTATTTAATAATGATAATAATGTCTCACAAATATTCATAATATTTCAAAACCTTTAGTTTACTATATAAACTTAATTTTTTTTATAAAAATATATAGCAACAAATTATTAAATTACTTCATTCAAGATTAGGAGCCAATGAACTTTGCAGTGGATCTATAATTCTTCCACTTTTGCTAAAAGCAGATTCAGAGGCAACTATTGAAATTGGAATTGCTACTATATCTCTCACAATTTTTAAAAGGATAGTGTAAAACACAGAGATGAGAATAGAATTGCTTATATCTATTGATAATGGAAGTACATATTTATATACAAAGATTATATCTAATTATGAAACTATATTAATTAGGATATCATACTAATTAGAGTATCTACAACACTAATCAAGGGATTTACAATATGTAATTAAGGAATATAAATCCGTAACACTCCCTCTCAAGCTGGAGCATAGATATTAATCATGCCCTGCTTATTACAAAGATAATCAACCCGAACTCCATTCAGAGCCTTCGTGAAAATATCTCCTAGTTGTTCTCCAGTCTTTATATAACATATGGAAATTAAACCCTGCTATATTTTCTCTTGAATGAAATGACAGTCAATTTTAATGTGCTTAGTTCGTTCATAGAACACAGAGTTAGATGCAATGTGAAGAGCAGCCATAGTTTTGTTGGAGCTGAAGTCTTAAGACCTACTTCAGTTAAGAGTTGATATATCCATACAATTTCACAAACAAACTGTGCCATCGCTCTATATTCTGACTCTACACTTGATCGTGACATAACGTTATGCTTTTTAATCTTCCATGAGATCAAATTTCCTCCAACAAATACACAATATCCTGATGTGGATCTTCTATCCACCTTTGAACTTGCCCAATATGCATATGAGAAACACTCAATATAAGTGTGACCATTATTTGTATACAAGATTCCACATCTAGGTGCCTATATTAGATAACACAAAATTTGTTCTAAGGCTACCCAATGATGAATTGTTGGTGATGACATAAACTGACTCATACCACTAACAGAGTATGCGATGTCTGGATGAGTCACTGTAAGATAATTCAATTTCCCAACTAATCTTCTATATTTCTCTGGATTTTCAAACAATTCACCATCTTTTGTAAGTTGCATATTGGGAATCATCGAGGTACTATAAGGTTTCACTCCAAATTTCCCTATCTCAGATAGCAAGTCAAGCATATACTTTCTCTGAGAGAGTAAAATACCTCTCTTACTCCTTCTGACTTCAACACCCAAGTAGTATTTTAGCATCCCTAAGTCTTTTGTGTGAAATTGAGTATGAAGATAAGACTTAAGAGATGAGATTCTTGCAATATCACCCTAGTAATGACAATATCATCAATATACACGACCAAAAGAATAATGTCAGCTTTAAATTGTCTGTAGAAATAGAGTGGTTTGATTTGCTCTTTATCATGCCAAACTTCTCAACAACTTGACTAAATTTACCAAACCAAGCTCCTTGACTCTATTTCAAACCATATAGAGATTTACGAAGATGACAAACTTTCCCATACTCCCCCTGAGTACTAAAACTCGAAGGTTGCTCCATATAAACTTCCTCCTGAAGATCACCATGAAGAAAAACATTTTTAATATCAAGTTGATGCAAGGGCTAATGATAAGTAGCTGCTATAGAAATAAACAACCTGACATATGTTAATTTAGCAACAGGAGAAAAAGTTTCAGAATAATCCATCCCATTGGTTTGAGCATATCCTTTGGCAATGAGATGAGCAACTGACCCATCAGGATTTACCTTAACTGTAAAAACCTATTTGCATCCAGTTGCTTGTTTCCCTGGAGGTAAATCGACCACATTCCAAGTACTATTGTTATTTAAAGCATTCATTTCCTTCAACATTGCATTATGACATTCAGGATGAGCTCATGCCTCATGAACAATTTTCGAAATAGAGATGGAATCAAGAGAAGCAACAAAGGAACAAGTAGTAGAAGACAAATGATTACAAAAGTAGAAATATGATAAGTACATTGATGCTTACCTTTACGTAAGGCAATGAGAAGATCATCACTCGTGACGAGATTTGATGACAAAGGAGCTGGTGGAAGACATAAGTCAGGAGTTTGATGTCTGGAGTACACTTGAATAATGGGAGGTTTGACATGAGCCAGTTTAGAGACAAGATCAGAGGATATGATAGTATATATTAACAAATCATCATCCTCCCTTAGACATTCAGGATTTGAAGAAGAAAAATATGGTTTTTCTTCCAAGAGAGAAACGTCAGCTGAGATAAGATACTTATTAAGACTAGGACAAAAACACTTGATATCCCTTCTGAAGTCGAGAGTAGCCAAGAAAAACACATTTTAAAGATCTGGGATCTAATTTAGTTACATGTGGACGAAGATCCAAAGCAAAACAAGTACATCCAAATATCCTAGGTTCAATAGGAAATTATGACTTGTTGGAAAAAAGAATACTGTAAAAGAGTCTCACAATGAAGAACAAATGAAGGCATGCAGTTGATAAGAAAGTAGGCTGTAGAGACGACATCGGCCCAAAAAATCTTAGAAACATTCATTTGAAATAATAAGGCTCTTCAGTCTTAAGTAGGTATCTATTTTTTTGCTCAGCAACCCCATTTTGAGATGGAGTATCAACACAAGAAGTTTGATGAAGAATGCCATTTTGAACCATATAAGTTTGGAAAGATGCTGAAAAGTATTCTTTAGCATTATCACTCCGCAATGTATGAATAGAAACACCAAATTGATTTATAATCTTAGAAACAAAGACACAAAAGTGAGAAAACAGCTCAAAACAACTTTTCATTAAATATAACCAAGTTACACGAGAATAATCGTCAACAAAAGTAACAAAATACTTAAATCTAGGTTTAGACATGATTGGATAAGGACCCCAAACATTAGAATGAACCAACTCAAAAGGAAAACTGGCTTATTTATTGACTCTTGGACTATAGCTAACACGATCGTGTTTAGCAAACTGATATGACTCATAATCTAATGAAGACACTTTACTAAATCACGGATAAAGCTTCTTGAGTAAAGGAAGAGAGGGATGGCCCAACCTACAATGCTCCTCAAAAGGAGATGTGACACCGGAACATGCAATGGATTTGGGTATTTGTGTGTCAAGGATGTAGAGGCCTCCAAACTTATGTCTTTTATGAATAATCTTCTTCGTCATAAGATCCTGAAATAAGTAATAATCAAGAAAGAATGAGATGCAACAGTTAAGATTGCAAGTCAATTGACTAATAGAGATCAAATTGAAATAAGTTAGGTAAATGTAAGATAGATGATAAGGGAAGCAAAGGGGTCGAGGTAAGTGAACCAGACCCATGAACATAAGATGATGACTAATACTAGAGGTTGAAGTATGAGATTGAAATGTAGAAAAAAGACTAGAGTTACTTGTCATATGATTTGTGGCACCTGAATCAATGACCCATTTGGAGGATGAGGAAATGAGACATGCATTTGGTTTACCTGAATCAATAATAGCAGTGACTGGAGTAGATGAAGCTTTCAATGATTCCTGGTATTAAGAATACTTAGCAAATTCATCTATAGAGATAAGAATTGACTTTTCAGAAATATCATTAGAAGATGCAATATGAGCCGATTGAGTTTTCTGAGTTCTATTTTGAAGCTTCCTACAATCACACTTCATATGTCTTGGCTTATGACAATAATGGCACACAATTTCTCTAGAATCCTATATGCGAGTTTTAGAATTGTTGGATCCTCTTCCTTTATTGCCATTCTTAGATTGAGACTTCTATTGCTCATAATTATTATTTTGGCTAAAAAGAGTGCCACTAAATAATATAGGTGGAGTACCTTCAGTACGAAGTACCCTGCTAAGACATCTTTCAAGGAGAAAATTTCAGAACTTGAGAGAATTTGAGATTTGGTAGTTTCAAATTCAGAAGGAAGACCAGCTAGAAAACTCATGACTGCCATATGCTCTCTTTGACTCTATTGAACTTTCACATTAGAACTAAATGGCAACAACATATTAAACTCCTCATAGGTTTTCTTAAAATCCATTAAGTAACTAGTAAGAGACTTATCTTGTTTCTCTACACGGTAAAATGCTTGGCAAACCTCATAAATGCGGGAAATATTCCTTTTCCCATAATATAAAAAATCCAAATAATTCATTAATTCTTTAACAAATTCACAATGATTAATCAAACCAATTATCTCACCATCAATAGAATTTCGAATCTACAAGAATAGTCGAGCATCCTCTCGTAGCCAAGTTTGCCTTGTTTCATCTTTTGGTGGATCTTCAGTCATATGAGTATCCTTGTCAATATTCCGCAAATAAAGCCGAACAGTTTTACTCCAATCCAAATAATTAGAACAATTGAGCTTGTGTTCAGTGATTTTGGACATCACTGGAATCACATCCGATACAATTGCTTCCTTTTTATCCGACATAATTCAAAGAAAATAATTATAGCCTAGAACTTAAAAATGACTTAAATCAACAAAACTGATCCAAAATCAACTTAAACCCAAAAAATCAGAAAATGCAGCAGTTTCCGAGAATCATACAAAAGTCAAACACAATACCAAATAACCCAAATTGAGGAACAAAGCACAAATGAGAACCGAATTGATCAGGGCAAGGCCGACGAGGGTGACTGGAGTAGGTGGCCTTTCTCCCTAGGTGGGTGGTGACGACAATGGACTACTTCAAATGAAAGCCCCAATTTTGGAACCCTAATATGTCAATCTAACAAATAACCCAAATCTGAAAAAAAAAAAAATCAGATCCAAATTACACTATCTAATGCTCTGATACCATATAAAACACATAGATGAATATGAAATTGCTTATATCTATTGATAATAGAAGTACATATTTATATACAAAGATTATATATAATTAGGAAACTAAACTAAGTAGGATATCAAACTAATTAGGGTATCTACAACACTAATCAAGGGATTTATAATATGTAATTAAGGAGTATAAATCTGTAACATATAGGAAATTTTGAAGTATTAAGCTTCCACCAATCTAATATATTATGTCCTTTAACCAATGTTTACAAGGCTCCAACAAATACCTACCTAGCTCCGATTTATTCTCAATTGATGATTCCTTTGCTAAATTTTTAAGAAATGCATCATCCATGTCACCATCCCTATCATTAATGGCCATTGAGTCATATTGTGAATGAACATTTGAGCTCTTATTACGATCATTCATCAAATTTGAATGTATTGAAGTGTAAAAATTGAATAATTCAAGTAATTCACACTCTACTTTTGTCATTAAAGTTGATGTCATACTCTTATCATATACCTCTTCAAAACAAGCTATTTTCTGCTCTAAAATGGTAGAGAGGACATCTCTAGTACAACACACATTGAAGATAAATGACTACATTGAGAGGTTGGCCTTTCTGGGATTTGTGATAGATCATGAGCTAAACATAGACTTAATTCTCCAAAGTTTTTATGATAGTTATACACATTTTGTAATGCCCACAAAGGAGAGCCTAGAAATTAATATAGCATATGAAGGGTATTTTGGAAATTAAAGATAAGAATGTAAAAAGGATTAAAGTTTAATGAGAAAAGGAAATTAAAAAAAACTAAGAAGAAATTTATTTGGATCTAAAATGAAATAAATAGGAAGTTATGGGTTAAAAGTAAAAAGGAATTTATTTAAAAGAAAATAAAAGGAATTAAAGATAAAAGGAAAAAGAAATTAAAAAAATATGATATAAAAAGAAATTATATTATATTAAAAAATATTATTAAAATATTATACTATATATAAAAAAAGAGGCCAAAAGCCAAAGTTTGCATGGCTGATGAAGAGAGAGTGTTCTTTGGTTTAGCCAATGGACCAACACACCTAGTGTTAACGAACATGATCGTGTAGTTTGTCTTTGGCAGAATAAAAGAAAAAAAAAAAAGAAACAACACTGCATGTCTCCTATTCTCTGTACAAATAGGATTTTTGCACATAACCCTAGCCGCCTACATTGAGATTTCTTATTTCTCTCACTTTTTCCCGACCCAAAGACTATTGAATCTCCTAGAAAATAGGAATTTAGCGATTATTAATCAGATTGTTAGCTTTGACCACAGTGTTTGATTTTCTCCATTCTCACAATAAGTAATTGGTTTTGGTTCTCAGATTCACAGATTTGGAATTTTAATTATATAGCACAGAACATTGTTTGTTAATCCTTGGTTATGTATTTTATGTGTAAGGGACGATTCAATTAGGGAAGACAATCACTGTACCGATAGAGAATATTAGGAGGCTCCAAAATAGGTTTGTACATATACTTATAATTATTCGAAGATTAATTTTCTTGTGTTGATTGATTTGGATGAATCATTAGTTAGATGATTTTTATGAATTAAAATTTGGAAATTTAATATGGAGTATATTAAATTTGTCTCTGTGTTGTTGGATGATTAGAATTTAATTATTAGAATAAATTTTAGGAATTTATGGATTAAAGACACTGAAAAATTGAGACTGTAAGGTGACTATCAGTTCAGGAATTTTTAGTTTTTGGCATGTTTATGGTATAAGATTTATGGTAAATAATGAATACATTATTGCACTATTTTGTTATGATTTTTACATGAATTTTGGTATAAAAAAATATTGAAATCGGGTCTGGAAAACACTGGAAAAAAAAAAAGAAAATTTCGGACTGGAAATTGAGGGACTGACTGGCATTTTGCATGCTTGCTAGCCAGCCCAGCACGTCCCGCAGGCCTGAAGCTCCGCAGGCCCACCAACACAGTAAAAAAAAAAGGTGAACATTTTATTTTAAATGCACAAATACTATTGCCTATTATCATCGAACATGAAATTTTATTAAATTTGGCGACATGGAAAAATATAAAATTATTGAAAAGGTGAATGTTGCGACCAAATTGAACGTGATTAAATTATGTTGGTGATTTTACGAGATAACAGGATGATGATATATAATAAAATTTGCTATAGCGATAATTAAAGGCTTATGTTTTGATGTAAAAATGAATAATTTTGAATAATTATCGACATAAAATGTGAGAATAAATTCATATTTGACCGTAAGAGTTTGAAATGATGTTTATATAAGACATGGATTATGAAATGCTTAATTGAATGTTAGTTTGAAAGATTATGATATGATTAAACAAGTCTATGAATAAGAATAAATAATACTAGTGGTAATATGTTATACGATATAAATGATGTTAATTCATAACGATGTGTTGACATGAAGGAAAGGCATATGAATTATTTCATGGCAATGGCCTATGTGAAGAATTATTGTGAGTACATAGTTATGATTTTAAAGGTTTATGTTTGAAATTGGTTAAAGGCATTGAGTTTGTCACGATGAAGGCGTATGTACGAATATTTTGATAATTGAATATTATTGAAAATGAGAAATATTATATGGTATATTTTATAGGCTAAAAAGTGGATAAATGGAATATATGCATATAGGTTAAACATAAATGATATGATATGACACATAAATGAATAATATGCGTATGGTACTTATGCATATATATATATATATATATATATGAAACTAAGATGAAAAGGGACTTAACTCGAGTTGTATGTTACATGATTTGACTTAAGTTGATGAATTATATGATATGTTTTACATGAAAATGGTATATATGGCATGATATAGTAGCATGACACAATACCTGAATTTATGTATATGATACATAAATATATAAATATGATGAATTTATAAGGAATATGTTATGACTTGAATGTAATGATACATGTGATATAAATTACATAGAACAGATACATAAGTACATAACGGATTTTTTTGCCTATTACTCATACTAAGACTAACATTAGGATAGATGACATGTTATTTAGCCCTTAAGTGATGAAAGCTCCTCAAGTGAAAGGAGAAATTGTGGTCTTGCTTCATGGCTTTACAAGAGGACTCCTATGAGATATATTCTACAGCTCAATCATTTGATAACATGCATGATGATGATATTTTAATAGAAGTTACAAATCTTGAAATTGAGAAATTTAAAAAGAAAAATGCTTTTCATAAAATAAGTATTTAAATTTTGAAAAATGATTTTGATGAGTTACAAAAGATTGTTTTAGAACTTAAAACAACTAATAAATCTCTTAGAAAATCATTGGATGATCTTTCATCAAAACCTTCAACCTCTTCTTTGCTTAAAGAAAATAATTTTTTTAAAAATGAGGTTAAGGAGCTTAGAAACTCTATTTCAAAATTTCATAAAGAGAATGAAAATTTGGGTGCTCTTATTGTATCTCAAAGACCTCCTCTAGTGAGATATAGTCTAGGCTTCAATGGAGCTTCAATATCATCATCTCCATCTGGCTCAATATTTGTTAAGGCTAGCAAACCACAAACCTCATTCATTGAGGTAATTGGCTCTAAAGCCATAGGCAAGGCATACACCAAAGCTACTACTCAAAAGAAGAGTAGTAAAAGCTCACATGGTCCAAGAGGAAAACCTTAAAAGACTAACCATGCCTTCTTGTATAAAAGACATTCACATAAGATTACACATACCACATAATATTGTGCTTGCTTACAATCACATTCTTTTCATGTTGTGAAACCTAAACCTAATGTAAAGTGGCAAAAAACATTTAAGTCCAAGCAATGACACTATTACATGAGATTTGGGCACATAAACAAGCATTGTTTTATAAAGAAGGCTCATTGGGAACTTTTTGGAGCTAACCCCCATAGACCCGAATTTAAATGGGTACTAAAAATTGTTTGATTCTTTTGTAGGTTGCCCATAAGTGGTCAAAGACACATGCTTAACAAAATGTCTTCTCTCAAGTGATCCACCCTATTGAATGTAAACTTGGCATAAATTGAGGGGGAGCTACTCAAAGATACGATCACATAAGAAAATTCATTTCATATGAAGAAGTACCTTAAAGTACATAGAATGGATCTTCAAACCAATAAGTGTTCTTAAAACTTTGACTCTTATACTTCAAAATTCTTGCTCCTTGCATTTTGATTGATGTGTTTAATATATTTAACTATTCTATGTTATATGATCCTATTTGGTACATAGCACCCTATTGCAATCACTCACATCTAGTTTTGAAGATTCTTTTGTGTGCATGTAATTCACGTTCGGGATTTAAGAATCATGCTCGCGAATTATTTAAAATCTTGCAAAAATCGTTATAATCATTTTCGCGACAAATAGTTTCTCTTCGCTCTTGCGATTGTTTTTAAAAATATAGCCGTTGGACGGTTAACAAAAATTGCGCTTGCTAAACTATATTTGCGATTGCGAATTGCGTGATTCTAAAAAATTTTAACCGTTATTTTTACATTCATTTTGGCATCCAAACATTTTGTTACCGTTTGAAACACATTTTCATGTCTATATAAAGGGATTTTCGGTCATTTTACATGATCACACTCATTTTTTTTTGCATACAAACTTTCTCTTCCTAAAAAACATATCACTCTATATCTTTTTCATTCTCCTATGGCCCCTAAAGTAGCAACTCATGCTTCAATCTCTGTTGCTCAACAACCACCATTCATGGAGCGGATTATTGCTACCTTCTCCCAAGAAGAAAGAGCACGGTATGAGATACTGAAAGAGAAGGATATTCAAGCTAACAAGTTAGTCGTTCTCTCTCCTCTAAGAAAAATGAATGTTGATGTACTCTTTGAGGAGGCAATTAACACAGTAGGATAGAGTGAATTCATCTGGCCTAGATTGCATAGGTATTATGACTTAACCTTGGAATTTCTTTCTACTCTCTCTATCTACAAACATACAAGTATTGAGCCCGATATTATGGTATAAAGTTTAGCCTATTTAGTCAAAGGCTACAACTCATAAGGGGAGAATTTACAAACATCTTCAAATTCAAGACACAAGGTCTTCTCAATCCCCAAGATATGGTTCAAACATACACGGAATTTCGACAAGAAATCTATATTGAATCCACTCTTGAAAAATCCTCTAATGCTAAACATATAAAATGTTTCCTACATTGGTATTATCATCAGTTAATCACCTTCTCCATTCATGCAAGAGGATTAGGCAATGAAAAGTTAGTAAGAAAGACCTTCTCTTTGTATATGCCTTGGTACATGGGTTGCCGATAGAATCTTCTATGCATTTTATAGATCATTTCTACCACATTGCTACATCAAAGGGAGGTACCATTCTTGTTACTTCTCACATATCCAAAATAGCCAACCACTTCAACCTCCTCACTCCTTTCAATTTAACCAATTATGTAGAGATTAAGGAATATGCCTCAAACTTAATGGATCTTTAATATCTTTTAAGTGCAAAGGCTATAAAAAGGGATGGTGATAATTTTGTTTATGTCTTGGGAGAGCATGGAATTCAAGCATCATCTTCCTCTCAAAGGAGAAAGAGGGCAAGACTTGTAATTGAAGAACCATCACAAGAGGAACCTCAAGAAGAGCCTATAGCTGATCCTTCACAAGCCCCACCCCCTCCATCTCAACCACTTCCTATGGAAAGGAAGCTTATGAGGATGATAAGGCATCTTCACATGGATATGAAAACCCTACAAGTACACTTAGGTATGGATGTGTACAATGAGGAGTTTGCAAGTGAAGAAAGTGAAGAGGGAGATGAAGATGAGAATGATGATGACCTTTCTCCATCATTTTAGGCCATTTCTCTAATTTTAAAAGGCATTATGCTTCAAACATTTCATTTTCATTTTTTTTTGTTTCTTTTAAGAATGTTTGATTACTTTTCTATTTTTCATGTCCCTTTTGTGTTGTATTCAATGTTTAAATTTATATACACATAATATTTTCTTTTATTTTATGACCTAAACGCTTGATATGATATTATTCTTGCACTAATTCTTTTTGACCTTGACAAAGAGGGAGAAATATGAGAAAAACATAAGTAAAATGGCAAAAAGTCTAAACATATTCATAGTATTTTGAGTTAAGAAAAAAGTTTGAATTTTTACACTTCGGTTGACCAAATGAATTGAAATGATAACAAAATCAAATTATCTTGAAACATGAAATAATAATTTTATCATATCTGAATTTCAACTCTGTATGCTTAATTTTGTTATTTTGCTATGTTTGATTGTCAAAATAAAAAAAGGGGAGATTGTTGACCTTAGCATAATTGATCTCATTTTTGATCCTGACAATCAAATTAAGTGTTACTAATATGTTTATCTAAGTGTGTTTTTAAAGCATACAAAGTTTCAAGTCGATAGGCCAACAATTGCTTAACGAACAAATTGAAGAAACAAAATGTTCTGTAATGCGCACTTGCGTATAGCTATTTCACGAGAGCGAAACTAAAACCGCTAACGCGCCTATGAAAATCAAGCTCGAGCTTTTAACAGTCAAGACCATTGATAGGAACTTCAATTAGAGCATGTCATATGTCAAAACGACTTTCTGTATTTTCAAATCTCCCGCTCGGGAAAGAGATATCTCGTTTGGGACTAAAATCCTACTTGGGAAATGGATGTCATGCTCGGAAAAGGCCGGTTGCAAAATGATCTTAAGTTCTAAAAGCAAATATAGACTGGGAAATCTATCATCTCGATTAGGACATCAAAAGCGCGCTCACGATTCCTTCCTGACTAGACTAGCTGTTATAGAGCCATTGCATAAAGGACCAATCAAAGGCTGTCATGTCAAAAACACCAACAGACACTTTTAGAATTGCGATCACGATTAAGAAAGTGCGCTCGTGATTTTACTCTATCAGACAACTTTTAATCATTCATTTTTAGAACGTTAGAAATAGTTTTGGAACCATATGTTACAGCTAATTGGAAGGTAAACATTATAAATAGACCTCCAAAAAGCCTTAGTAGATAAGAGCATAATTTTAAGTGTGCCAAAACTCTTGTAATTTTATTTCCCATCTCTATTGTAAGAAAGGTTTAAGTGTTAACCTTAAACACTTGGGTATAGGTTGTGAGAGTGATCATAGTGAGAAAAACTCTTGTTTTGGTTGTGTGTGAGCCTGTTTAAAACATAAGAAATTGGTTATTATATGAGCCATTCAAACACAAGGGATTTGGGTTTGATGTGATCCTTAAGAAAACACTTAGTTGTGGGTGAGCTTGGAAAATTCTCTAGTTGTAAGTTAGCTAGGAAACTCTTTTATAATCTCAAGTTGAGATAGTAGAACTCTCAATTACGGTTGGGGAGAGGACTAGGGTTTGTTGACACCCTAACCTCTATAAATCCTTGTGTGCAATCTTTTATTGCTCCTTTACTTTCTATGTTTTATTTACATATTGCTTAAACACTTAAAGAAATCCATTAAGCCGAAATTCTATTTGCCACCAATTCAACTCCCCCTTCTTGGTGCACCATCTTTCAAACATATAGGATTCATGTTGTTAATCCAAACATACTAGCACATATTATACTCCTTGACTAGATCAAGTAGTAATTCTCATAAGTTGTAAACATGAGATGTTTAGAGTCAATATGTATATGTTTACTAGAATAGCTAAGTACATTGGATGACTAGCTATGAGATAATCACATGGATTCTTGATTCAATATCAGTGATAGTCTCATTATAGCAATCAGTGGCGTATCCAGAAATTTTTTGATGGGGCGTCAAATTTATAAAATAAAAAAATTATAAATAAAATTTATCATGATCTATAGAATTTTAAATTACAAAAAATTGATACAAAGAAAAATATTAAATGAAAAAAAAAACTATAATTTTTCACGATGAGTTCTCATGTTTTAAAAGCGATTTATAATATCGTCATTGCTAACATTTAGAAATAAATCCATTTCTACAAAAGTAACTAAATAATCATTCAACAACTAATCCCTCCTACTATTGCGCACTTTATTTTTTATGAAAGTCATTGCAGAAAATGGTCTTTCGACACTTGCAGTTGCTATAGGAGGAACAAATACTAGCTTCAAAAGTAGATATACTTTTTAATGCATTATATGCTCCTTTGTCCTAGTAACTTTCATGGAGAGTTCATTGATATTGTTCACTGTGCAAAATCTCTCATCACTTCGAACATCAATAATAAAAGTCTCAAGTTGATGCTCAAAAGAAAAGCAAATATGTACTTGAAAACTTGTTAGGATAAAATTTAGCAAGTCGAGATCATCTTTTCGTGTCAAAGGAAGAAAATCTATCTTAAGGATTAAAACAAGACATACAAATAAGTAGCTCCTTGTTTATCTCATCAAATTGATTCTCTAACTCTTATAGTTGTAAGTTGATAACATTTAAAAATACTTCAACTCGAAAATGATAAAGATTGGTCACTTGTTCCTTATCACTCCTTTTTCTTCCGGGAAGAACATATGCATCATCCAAATTAGGGACTTCAATATTGTACTTTTTGCACAACGAAGTAACTTTACCCATGTAAGATTCCCATCCATCATCTCTCATCTTCTATAGTTGCCCTTTAATCATATCAACTAGCATCATGGCATTAATAATATCTTGATCCCCCCTTTGTAATGCTATGTTTAACTCATTTCCAAAAATAACTACCATTAAATGTGCCACAAAGATAAAATCAAATGAAAACAATATGGACATTAGTTGTTTAGCTTTTATCTTGTCACTTACATTGGTGCAAATGTCATCAATAGCCTTAAGTGCATTAATGATTGAAGGGAGTGAAGAAAGCACATCCAAAATTGTCTTAAAATGCAATCCCCAATAAGTGTCACTAGGCCTTCTAAAGCTGAGCTTTTGATTTAAACCTTTTCCATTTTTAAGTTCATCTTTTGTAGTGCATGTGCAACATGTTGAACTTGTTTCACTCATAACATTTCTTTTCACTTAGATGAACCTAACACAAAATTCAATAAATTTACAAGTGCATCAAAGAGCCAAACACAATTCTTATTCTTTTTAGCAACAATAACAAGTGGTAATTGGAGTTGATGAGCAAAATAATAACTGTAATACGTAGAAAGAGTATCTTTCATGATTAAAGTTTTAAGGCCATTGATTGAACATTGTATATAGCTAGCCCATCATGACCTTATCCTCGAATTCTAGAAGGGCTTAGAGAATGCTCCATAAGTAATGATTCAATGGCACCTTTTAAATGTCAAAGAAGTAGTATCAACAACATGCATAATGCTAATGAATCATTTTATCACCTTCCCAAACTTATTAGCTATCGTAAACAAAGAGCCATTTGTTCTTTTTGAGATATGCCATTGGATTCATCGACTAAGATTCCAAGGAAATCACTACTAATTTCTTAAATAATTGCCTTAGTTGTCTCTCTTGCACAAGCATTAATGATCTCTTTCTGAATTAAAGGAGCTACCATTTGATTATTAACTAGGATATTTTTTGAGACCACTTTCCTTTGTCATCATGTATATTTGCTACCCATTTCAAAAGTTCAAAAAAAAATTTCCCTATTACTTAATAGTTCACTTTCATCATGACCACAAGTAGGAACCCTTGATGCAAAAGAAATCTTAAGCACTTTATTGAAGCCGTCGATTGGGTCTAATAGTCACTTTTAGATTACACAAATTGCTTAAGTAAACTAGATTGGATTGCACTTTCTTGGTTTTTGTAAGTATGAAGTCTCTGTATAGCTTGATTATGAGCACTCATATGCTCATCTATATGCTTATCAAATGCATTTATTTTGTTCTAAGATCTAAATTCTTCATTAACAAAAGCATCTTTCCCAATTGATGTCTCATGTTTGAATAGATAACAATCAAAACAAAATGCTACATCCTTTTCAATGTTATATTCTAGCTAAGATTCATATTTTATAAACCAATTAGGATTAAATTGACATATCATATTTCCAATAGCTATTTGAGGATAATCATACTAATGGATCAACAAGAACATCTTTGAATATATTCTCTCCTTACTACATCTTCGTCATCTATCAGATAATTTGTGATCTTTTTTTCTTTTTTCCGTATCATGCGAAAGAGAATTGATATCAAATTGGCTTATTATTTCCCTAGACGAGACTTGATGCTAGCATTTGAACTACAACAACCTCCTATCCTAATCATATCGTCTTCTTGAATTTGAGGGGTACTTCTAATTTCTTGCAATTGAGGAGCATTTATTGACGAGTAAGAAGAAGACTATTTATTTCCTTTAATTGAGGATACACTTGGACTAGGTAATGAACTAGATGTCTCTTTTCCTACATTTTTCACAAAAAAACTTTTAATATTCCTATCTTTCGTGCTCTTCATTTTGTAATTATAATTAACATATTGAATTAGCTTTCTTATTGTTTTCCTTAAAAATTAGAATAAAAGTAAATTCAACTATTAAATCCTAATATCTAATCAATCATAGAAAAAATTCATACATCAATATCTTCCATATTTACTAAATCAATTATAATTAAATAGAAAATAAAAAAAATTAACGACAATACAAACATTAAGATTATAAACTAAAGACTACTAGATTATGAATTATAATAAATTAAAGAAAATAATTAGAAATATACATGATATTTTGGATCTGATTGAAATATTGATAAATTGAATATTATGCCTATAGCTTTTCCAATTAAAAAGGCTTGAGAGACAAGGAGAATGGTAGAAAAATGAGAGGAAACAAGAGTATTTGAAACTGGAAAAGTAGGAGAGATAGTTCTAAGCCGCCTATTCTAGGGTTTATTTAACTTTTTTCAATTGCTATATGTCTTTTTTTTTTGTTTATTTTAACATTTATTAGTAATTTATGAATTATAACTTTTCCACTTTTGTTTTTGTTACAGCTTTTCCATTTTTTTTTTCTTTTTTTTACTAAAACATGACTTTTCCACTTTTCAATGTGGCTTTTCTTTCCCAAGTTTTAGGTGGAGACGTATAGTTTGGAGATGCAATTATATATTTATAATTTTTTATTATTATATATTAAAAAGAAGAATTAATTTTTCTTTGTTTTTGGGTTGTCAACTGCCACCCTATTCAATAATGTATGTTTGTTGATAGCAATGGTAAAAGTATCTTTAAACTTGAGGTGCTCAAAGTTATTTTAGATTCTGATTTTATACTTTGACTATGTTTCTTATTGCCTCATAGAGGTCGATCACAGGATGGTGATTGGGTATAACTTAAGGTATTTGAAGGTAGTTGAGTAACCAATACAAGATTCAAAACTCCTAATAGAAGGATAGTATACCTATAGCTTCATGTGGAGATTATTGTCTTAAAGAAGATCTTTGAAGACATATCTTATAGAGTAATGAGTCTTATAATCAAGATCTAATAACACTTGAGCTAGATGTGGTATAGCCAGTTTAGTGAGAGTTGACACTTAGTCCATATTGTGATCCGAGTGAGATATAGTGAGGTAAAATGACGAATTGTATGATAATTGTTTATGGAAGGGTTTATAGTTAAATTACTGACTTTTCGGTCAATCGAGAGTCATGCTATGTTGTTAGGTACCGCTCCTGATCTACTCTATATCCAAGTGATGATTTGAGTAACCAACATAACTAGGAACCTAATGGGTCATATGCATAGAAGGAATGAAAGAAATGTGAAATGGGTTTTGGATATGATCTAAAAATATGAGAGAAAATTTGGATCGGATGTGTCGCAGGCGCTAAAAAGTTTTGTGATCATGAGAAGTATGGGCACAGTGCGTGTGACGGTGGTTATGCTAGCCTTGGCACACCCGTGTCATGGTTGCACGCTCATGTACAGCCCTACACGCCTGCACCATATCATGCCTGTGACATGGTTGTACGGGCTTACAGCGTGCAATCAGCATGTGATGACATACTGTTAAATCTATGACACGACTGTGTCATAAGTGATACGAGCGTGTCGCATGCTGCAAATGGTTTTCTATTGCAAATAGGACTCCAATGCTAGGGTTTCGTATGTCAAACTCCAATAATGATTAAATGACATATACATACCCTACTTAAGGATAAAAAATGTTTGCTGTCTCCTTTAGAATTAAATTATTAATCTCTATTATTCTTCTTCTCTCACAAGATTAATCATCCTTGCTAGCACAAAGGTGATTAATCAACCTATCATTGTTTCTTTTATTCTTTCGTGTTGATTACCATTAAAGTTGATTCAGCCTTTGAATTGTTGTGTTTTGTTATAACTCAACTTGAAAGTAGGACTTTCAAATTTAAGAGATCAAGAAATCAAAACAAGGTAATCTACTTCATCCCATTAGTTAATGGATTCCGATTTTAATATACATAGGGTGATTCTTCCGTCTCGGATTTCTAAAATTTTAAATTCCACAGCATTCTATATATGAGATGCATGATAGAAACCCAACACATAATATGTTATAAAAAAATTACAGCACCATTAAAATTTGTACATAAGATTCATATAACCAACAAATAAGTGACATATAACATATTATCAATTTTCTTGTATCTTATCCCATATATCCATGGTATGTAGAGATACTAATATGTTAGACATATCTGTAAAGATAAACAATTGCAACACGTATCATTTTTTTTATAATTTTATATTAATTTTATTATATAACATATTTTAAGAATAGGATGATGTGAAAAATAGCATATAATACTGGAAGTATGATGCAGTATCAGTTCTTTATACATGAGTATATATATAAGTATATATATATATATATATATATATATATATATATATATATACTGGAAGTATGATGCAGTATCAGTTCTTTATACATCAGTATATATATATATATATATATATATATATATATATATATATATATATATAAAATGAATATACACATAGAGTACATATAATATTACTAGAATAAAAGTATTTTTCACCATAAATAAATGTGATAGCAATGCAGACTCTCAGTATCAGATATTATGAACATAATATACATATACCATACAGACAATATTATGATTATCATGCGGTTAAAAACTGAATAAAAGTGCAACAAAGTTGTTTTTAGTTGTCTGACTCAAACTACTGATGTAAACACGTTTTACCCAAATAATCAATGTATTTCTTTTGTTTTGAATCATTACATGATTAATAAACATGTTTATGTTTCATGTTTTGTATTATAAAGAAATTTAAATCAGTGTATTCCACAAATCAAAGGAACAAATAAATGGAGGTTGATGGATTTCTAATAGAATTGCGAATATGGTGTTTTTTTTTTCATGTCAGTTGTATTAAAATTGTAAAAAGGATAATAAACATATAACATGTTACTTATCTTCTTTAGCTTATGATTTGATGTTTATGTTCTTTTTGTTTGGATGTTGATTCCTGAGAATGGAGAAGAATATATCAATGGAATGATACTGAATTCGTATTTCTGCAAAATCAAAGTGTTTTTTTTCTCTATTTTTGCTTATGGTTTTTGCATAATAATTGAGTTTAATGAGCAGAATCATATTAATGGAAGAATAATCGTGTTTCTGGCTTTTTTTACGCAGATTCGTATTAATGGACATAGAAACCAATTTTCAGAATTTTAATACTTCCATGATTCTCGAAAGTTTCCTTATTAATTTTTTATTAGCATTTATAACTGCTATTATCAATAGAAGATAACCAACCGGTAGTTTGAGAAATAAAATCTTATTGAATTGGAGTATCTGAAACACTTTTAACTTATAATTATTTTGGGAAATCAATATCTCTGTTTTATTATTTGTGTCCAAATCTCGTCTTAAAAAACAAAACGAATATTCTACTTAACATTTTAGTATATAGTTCCATAAATTTGATTGATAAAAAGAAGTTCAACCTAATGAAGTTATGATACATTTTTGGTATATATGTTTGATGAAACTATTATCTGATGAATATATTTGTTTGGAAAAACCTATTAACTTATAAATATAACATTTAAGATAAATTTTGAACATCCAAATTGAAGATGATGAAACTCTATGTTATAAACGATGCACCTAAAACCTGATAGAACGATGAACATGTAAATTTAACACAATGAACCTAGAAAATGGAAAAGATGAACGTGCAAAATATAAATAATGAGCATCTAGTCTATAAACGCTAGACATGTAGAATATAAATAATGAACTTCAAGGCTAAAAAAGATGAACAACCTGTGAACTGAAAATGACGAACAAGGAAGTCAAATATGATAAACCTCTACATATATATAGATGATAAACATATGATATAAAATTGATGAATATCTAACTTATATATTATGAATCTACAAATTCGAAATGATGAACTTGTAAACCAATGAAACTCTTCGGTATTTTATCATTACTTAATTGTTGCATATTCATTATATTCTGTCGTTATCGATTTTAGAATAATTCGATATTCAATATTCTGATATAATTTCTCTTTTACAGATGGATAAGAATAAATTTTATATCAATCGCCTGAAGGAGTAGATGTAAATTAAAATTTATGATGTTTTACTGCTTTATGAGGTATATAACAAGAAATTCTTGTATCCTGTTTCTTTCATATAAAATTATAGATGTTTGATACATATTGTCTTCTATTCTATATTGAATTTCTACCATGAATCTCTAACATATAAACGATGATCCTCTAAGTCCTAAACGATGGACTTCTAGTTTATAAGCGAAGAACCACTGATTAATGAACCACCAATATCTAATTTGTAAAAGATGAGCCTCTAACATCTTAATCATGGACCTCTAATATGAAAAGAAGATGAACCTTTAAACTGTAAACTGTGAACCTCTAAAATGTATGCAATGAACATCATTTCTTATTCATCTCCAAAACATTTGCATTGTCCACTTATAATTTTGATTCCACTTTCCCTTCCGTTGCAAAAACAATTTTTTTCCACACAAACATGAAAAGATCTAAAATGTCATATGCTGAACTCTGATGAATTTCTCACTACTAATAAATAAACATCTAAAATGAACCTGCACTAAGAGTTAATTACAATGAAACTAATGAATTTCTCACTTCTAATCAATGAACATCTACAATGTAAACGATGAACTCATAACTTTCAAACAATGAACTTATACTTTTCGAACGTTGAATCTATAAATACTAAAGCCGAATGACATAAGTTTACTAATCTTAACAACTCAATCAAAATAGTGCTTTCGATAACAATATAAAAATTAACAAAACAATGTCGTTATAATTTAATCCTTAAGTTCATTAAAATGCACCATAATTAAAAAATGGTGGGTTCAGTTAACAATCTAAAAGATAATAAAACGACTGAAATTCATTTAAAAGAGCCATCATTACTATCAATAACGAAGATGCGTCTCTTCAAAAAAGAAAGAAATGAACAGTCATGTTCATTAACTGAACAATCATGTTAATTAATCCTATAACTACTGCTATTGTATAAGATTAGAGTTTATAAATTCACAAAAAAACACAATATAAAAAAAAAAACTATTTATTTTAAAGCAACTGTCTCATAAAAAGATGGAGAGCAACCATGCAAACTTCAAGTTTATCCCAAAACATATAATAAAATTAATCTTTGCAACTCTAGCATCATTTATAGACCTACTCAATGCCAAAGCAACATGCAAGGAAATCCTTCAAATTGTGGAAGAATAATTCAAAGTTTGTTGTCAAACAGTCCTATTTTTCAGTTTCTCTTCTATTATGTTAGTGGGATAGGTGGTCTATTAGTTGCTTTATTTTCTGCTTAAAATTCTATCAGTTTGTTTACTTTGTAAGCCTATATTTATGGGCATGATACTTCAATTATTTTGTGTATTGCAACTATCAAATAATAAGTTAATAGTTCAGACTTAGCAATACCTCTGTTTTACTCTGTTTTTCAATTTATTTTCTGTTCTCTCTAACATTTGTGGTATCAGATCTATGGTTTAGAGAGAAATACACATGGCCAGCAATGAGAATGTAATGAGTGTTGCACAACCACTCATACCTGTCTTCAAGGGAGAAGGCTACGAATTATGGAGTATTTGAGTGAAAACTCTACTCAAGTCTCAAGACCTTTGGGACTTCATAGAATAGGGATATGCAGATCTTGATGAAGAGAACAAATTGCTAGAGAACAAGAAGAAAGACTCCAAGGCTTTGATAATCATCCAGCAGGCAGTCACAATAGTGTTTTCTCAAGGATTGCAACAATAACCACGTCAAAGCAGGCCTAGTCAATTTTACAAAAAGAGTTTAAAGGAGATTCAACAGTCATTGTTGTAAGATCGCAATCACTTCGGCGTGACTTTAAAACATTAATCATGAAAAATGGAGAATCAATTACTGATTTTTTGTTAAGAGCAATGGCAATAGTCAGTCAAATGCGATCCTATAGTGAGAAGATTATAGATCAGTCCATCATGGAAAAGGTACTTAGAAGTTTGACTCTTAAATTTGATCATGTGGTAGCTGCAATAGAAGAATCTCAAGATTCATTAGTTTTTTCATTTGATGAACTAACGGGATCTCTTCAAGCACATGAATCGAGAATTAATAAGTCATTTGAAAAGCATAAAGAGAAAGCTTTTCAAGTAAGAGGGGAATCATCTAATCAGAAAGAGTTCTCTACTGCAAGAGGACATGGTAGAGGCGGATTCCGAGGCCGAGGACATGGTAGAGGTCGAGGAAGGTCAGATGGAAGAGCTAAGCAAAGACAATTCTCTAATGAGCAAAAAGGCAATAAGAGCAACATTCAATGCTATAATTGCAAGAACTACATGCATGTAAAAGCATATTGCTAGTTTAAAGATAAGTAAGTGAATTATGTAAAAGAAGATGAAGAAGGAAGTTACTCATGGCCTCCATAGATAATGATGATATTTCAAATGATGTTTGGTTTGTGGGCAGTGGCTGTTCCTATCATATGTGTGGTTTGAAGGAAAAATTCAAAGAGCTTGTTAAGTCATATAAGATATAAATGTCAGGCTAGGTGACAACAAGCCAATTCAAGTTGAAGGGAAAGGCATTGTAACAGCAAAGACCAGCCATGGTAAAACTAAACTTATTCATGATGTCTATTTTGTCCCTAATTTAGCTCATAATTTATTAAGTGTTGGGGCAACTAATGGCTAGTGGATATTCAGTTTTATTTGATGATGGCTCATATATTATTAAAAATAAGGAATCCGAACAAACTATTGCAAATATTTACATGACCAAAAACAAAATGTTTCCATTTCAAGTTTCAATATGGAGAACTATACTTACATTGCCGGTGTGAAAGATGAATCAAAATTATGGCACTTAAGATATGGACACTTGCATGCAAAGGGACTACAACTATTGGAAAGAAAATGTATGGTTCATATATTACAAAAAATTCAAACTATTGATTTGTGTGAAGGTTGCATTTTTGGCAAGCAAATCAGAAAATCATTCCTTAGTGGGAAGTCATAGAGAGCATCAAAGTGTCTTGAATTAACTCATGTTGATTTATATAGACCTATGCAAACTAAGTCTTTTGGTAGGAGCTGTTATTTTTTGCTTTTTACTAATGATTATAGTTGTATAAGCTGGGTCTATTTTCTAGAGAATAAGTCAAAAACTTTTGAGAGGTTCAAGCACTTCAAGGCTAAGGTGGAGAAACAATATAGCTCATGCATCAAAGTTCTTCGCATTGACAGAGGTGGAGAATTCTTGTCCAAAGAATTCAATCATTTTTGTGAAGAAAATGGCATTCATAGGGAGTTGACAATCCCCTATACGCTGGAGCAAGATGGCATTGAAGAATCAAACAATTGTAGAGATGGCAAGAAGTATGTTACAAGTAAGGGGACTTTCAAATGAATTCTGGGCAGAAGCTGTAGCAACATCAGTCTATATGTTAAATCTCTCACCAACAAAGGTTGTCTTGAAATCATCTATAAGTCACTTAAAAAGTATTTGGGTGTACTGCCTATGCTTTACTAAATTCACAAGTTTGTAAAAAATTTGATGAAAAATCTAAAAAATGTATTTTCATTAGTTATTGTCTTGAGTCCAAAGTATACAAACTATATAACGCTCTTAATGGTGAGGCCATTGTTAGCAGAAATGTTGTATTCAATGAAGAAGCAAGTTGGAATTGGAGTATTGATAGTGATGGAACTCAATTTGAAGCTTCATTGAATGAAGAAGTAGACCTAACATTAACAAATTCACCTCCAGCATCAAGCAGTAGTAGCCCAGCAAGCTCACCAAGTTCAACTACTACAAACAGTAGCTCATCTTCCTTAAATGAGCTATATGATGGCATACCTCTAAGGAAATTCAGATCCTTGAGGGAAATCTATTAGTCGTGCATATTTTCCTGTTAGTTGTAGATCCAAAGACCTATGAAGAAGCACTAAAAATAGAGGTATGGAGGCAATCAATGTTAGAAGAATTGACTGCAATTGAAAATAATGAAATGTGGGAGATGGTCGACATACTGGAAGGAAAAAATGCAATTAGTTTGAACTGGATTTTTAAGACTAAAGTTGATGCTGAAGGAAGTGTACAAAAGCACAAAGCTCAGCTGGTGGCGAAGGGATATGCATAACAACATGGCATTGATTTTAAGGAAACATTCTCTCCAGTAGCTCTCTTTGAAACTATGAGGATTATTCTAGCATTAGTTGCACAATTACAATAGCCAGTTCATCAATTTGATGTCAAGTCAGCCTTCTTGAATGGAGATTTATTAGAAGAAGTTTATGTTATGCAACCAGAAGGATTCACTATTTAAGGAAAGGAAAATAAGGTGTACAAGTTGAGGAATGCATTATATGGGTTAAAGCAGGCTCCAAGGGCATGGTACAATAAAATAGACTCATTTTTTCAACAAAATGGGTTTAAAAGAAGTGTTAATGAGCCAACCTTGTATGTGAAGAAGGAAGGTAAAAATGATTTCATCATTGTTTGTCTCTACGTTGATGATGTCACTTATACTAGTTCCTCTAATTATCTTATGGTAGAATTTAAGTCACAGATGAAGAATAAGTTTGAAATGTCAAATATGGGTTTGCTGTGTTATTTCCTTAGTCTTGAAGTTTAGCAAGTAGAAGATGGGGTTTTTATTTCAGATTATATAGGTTCACAGACAGTGACTGGGCATATTCCTTGGATGATAGGTGAAGCATTTTAGCTAATGTTTTTAATTTAGGGTCTAGAGTAGTAACTTGGAGCTCAAAAAAGCAAGCTATAGCAGCATTGTCTTCTTTAGAAGCTGAATATGTTGCAGCGACTTCAGCATCATGTCAAGCCATTTGGTTAAGAAGAATGTTAATTGAACTTCAACAAAAGAAAGAGGGAGCAACTAAGATATTCTGTAATAATAAGCAACGACCTCTATGACAAAAAATCCAGCATTTCGCAGTAGAATAAAGCATATTGATATTCGCTTCCATTTCATTCATGAGTTGGTTGCAAAGGATGAGAAAATTTTGAAGTATTGTAGCACCCATGAATAGTAAGTTTATATACTAACCATATCTTTATCTAAGGAGAAGTTTTACTACTTTAGAGAATTACTAGGAGTTAGAAACTTTGAATTAAAGGAAGGTGTCAAAGAATAATTCAAAGTTTGTTGTCAATAGTCTTATTTTTCAGCTTCTATATTAGTGGGATAGGTGGTCTGTCAATGGCTTTATTTTCTGCTTAAAATTCTACTAGTTTATTTACTTCATAAGCCTATATTTATGGGCATGTTACTTCAATTATTTTGTGTATTGTAGTTATCAAATAATAAGTCAATAGTTCAGACTTAGCAACACCTCTATTTTACTTTTTTGTTTCAATTTATTTTTTGTTCTCTCCAACACAAATAACAACAAAAGAAGAAGAAGAAGAATACATCCTTTAAGCACATCAATATCAATTCTTTTCCTCACTCTTCATGGATGATGAAACCTGGTGCCAACATTTTTTTCAGAGATGTTTGAGAAATGGAAACCCATAAACATTATCTAGACAAAAAGTGTTCGAGTACTTTAGTTCTTTAAGGTATAACAGTGGCATTCAGTTTTGAAAAGAGCAATGGATAAAGGGCACATCCCTATTACATATTTTAATGGCATAATCCTTATATGTTGTGGCAGTGAATCTAAAGAACAGGGTGTCAAAATAGCTTGAAAGTTAAGATTTATAGTTCATGAATGTAGATTGGAAGTTACAAAGGTTATAAGAGGTTAATTAATTGTATGGTTGAAAATTGTGCCAACATATGATGAAAATTTCTGTACAAAATTAACAAGATGAGATTTGTTGATCTTAAAGTAATTGATCTCTATTTTGATCTTGACAATCAAATTAACATTTAGTGTTGTTTTGATAATATATCAAGTTTTAAGTGCACAAGAATTCAATTACTTAGTGAACAAATCACCAAGTTTTGAAGACACGTAGAACACACACACGAGGAAGAAGTTGCACTCACAAAGCATTTTGCAACCCCAAAATCCTGTTCGCACCCAGGAACTTTAAAAAGACATGACTGTTGGAAGCTACTTCAATCACAAAGTTCCGTGTGTCCTAAGTCTCCATAATAGCCATATGAACTTTCAAAGTTCATGACTAGGAAATAGAGTTCTAGGCTATGAGTCTTTTGATGGCAAGTACCTCAACTATCAGGTCTGTACAATTGGGAAAGTGATCGAGAAATGTTCCTGACAGCGAAAGGTCTATCGTGAATGCGAAGTTTGACCTAATATAGCCAATAGAGCCAAGAAACAATCAGGGCAAGCCGCGTGTCATTAGCTGATGGGCAATTGAAGTTCAAGATTGTGAACCTAGCATTCTAGACCACAAAAGGCTATTTGCAAACAACATTTAATGCTTGTGTAAGAGAATATTAGGGAGAGTTATGACACCATTTATAGTGGTTAATTAGTGGGTGAAGTATATAAATACCCTACTGAAAGGCCATTGATGATACCTTGCCAACTCTTAAGTGCCAAACTCTTACAAATTGATTTCTCAATCTTTCTCTACTTTGAGCTATATTGTGTAAGGTTGAAGTGTTGCCCTAAACACTTGGAAAACTTATGCATGAGCCGAAACACAAAGAATTGGTTATTCTATTGTCTATAAAAATACAAGGGTTTGTTAGCCTTGTGGGAAAACACCTAGTTCAGAATGAGCTAGCAAAACTCCATTTGTAATCTAAGGATTATATTAGTAGAACTCCCAATTGCAATTGGAGAGAGGACTAGGGTTTGTTAACACTCAAACCTCTAAATATCTCTTGTGTCAATCGTCTTCCTATTCTCTCTTTGTTTTAGTTTTCCTTTGCATAAAAAAAAAAACTTCTTTTTACCACCAATTCATCCCCCTTGAAACCATATTATTCCATATCTTATTTTTCATTTCATTCTTTACATAAATCTTTCATAGCCTAGTAGGCATAAACGATCTATTACATATTCTTATTTGCATCCTAATTACCAACCAATTTCTAGTTAACATGCCATTCAACACATTTCCTTGTCCTAACAAGTTAAAAATGCAAATGTGCACTTACCTCCTATGGAGCCAACTTACAATCCAAGCTTTTAAGTTTGCCTAGCCTTCTTTAGTGGTAGCTCCTCCTTCCAAGGCACAACTTATACACAAACATAACCATTCTCTTTAACTCAAGATACATCTTAACATATATCCATAAAATATAGAACCCAACTCAAACTCCCTTAAGTTTGGTCTTTTCTTACTTAAATCATATAAAAAAAGTGTTACCCAACTTACTAGCCTCAAATAGAGTTTTTCCTCAAGGAAACTCAAGATCCCCTCTCTAACAAACACATTTACAAATGGGTAAATACCTATTTCGGGTACAACATAACAAACCACCATGAATCAAGCAAAAGAGATGAGGATAGGTGTTTTCTTACCCTTAAAAGGTAGAAAATGAAGCTAATGAGATCTCAGGTTCCCTCAAGCTCCAAGCTTTCTCTCACTAACTCTTTCTTCTTCCTCGGTAAATCCCCCAAATCCATGTTCAAATCTTGATCTTTAGTGTTAGATCTTGTGTTTAGAGGCTTAGAAATCTTCAAAAGTCATGGGGGAGATGAAATTTCATAGGCTTGGGGTGTATTTAGGGTTTTAGGACTTTGGAAGCTTGCTTAAAAATGAATAAAATGGAGTTGAAACCCATTTATGCTGGGCCTTTATGGCCAAATTCAAGACCATGACACAAGCTGTGTAAAAAGCTTGAATGACGATGGCACAACCATAATACATTTTGTCACGGGCGCAACATATCCAAAACTTCATTTTTCTTCATTATTTCAACTCTTTTAAAGTCCCAAACCCAAATCCAACTATATACCCCACTTCATATAAGCCCCAAAATACTCCTGATACATCATCAAAATACCTTTGATTCATTTTATAACTCATTTGCATCATCTTAAATCCCACTCACATACTCTTAATATACCACGAATACTTTATTTCTACTAAGCCCTACTTACGGGCATTATAATTAGAATGCAACATATCCACAATTAGATCAAGCAAAGTTCCCTAAGATTCAAATTTAAATAGTAAGATTTATTAGATCCTCTTTACAAATCAAACAATTGCTATAAATAACAATGATATGTTAATTACCAATTTCTTCCTGATTTCTTTTGTCTTTAAAGAATACACCAACTTTGGTTGTGAAGGTAGTGGATTGAGTTTCTTAATAAATGTTGAATTACCAATTTATAAATATAATTCCATTTTCATATGTAATTAGTCCCAGATTATAAAAAAGGTGTGACAATTTTAAATGACAACAATTAACAAATTGATTAGATTTTGGTCAGAAATGTTACCTTCGCTTAATATTTAGGATGTTGGGTCAGGTTTTCAGAAATCATAATCATTAAGCTCACAATCATTTATTCTTGATGAAATCTATTACATTGAAGGCTCCCTAATTTCCATCCATTTTTTATGCAGATTAGAGGATTGAAAAACAAGCTTCGGAGTATTGAGAGTGTTTGGCTATGTGAAAGGTGATGCAGGCATGACAAAGGCGATGTAGAGAGTGACGGAAGCAATACGAGTGCACTGATGACGACACAGGTGTGTGATGTGTGTTTATTTAGTAAGTTTTTATTGAGTAATTTCAATGTTTAATTTAGGTTTTATTTTGATTTCATATACTTAATATGTGTAAATTCATGTTTTTAGGTTTGAGAAGTTTGAGGTGATTGGAAGTCTTTTGGGTGTGAAATTGCATGAAAAGGAGTAATTTTGCTACTGCAAATGTAATAGCCATCACACACGTAATGTTGGAGTGAAGTCTGGGAAGTGAAGCTACTGTCACATGCGCGACGATCATTGTGTGCGCGATGCCTAGGACTGCAGCAACCCGATGAAAAACACCTAAATAGAGGAAGCTGAGTAAGAATTGGATTCTTGGAACCCTTAGGGAGCAATTTTAAGCAACCTAAGAGGGTGAAACAACTAGGGGGAGAGAATTTAATATGAAATAGGAATCTTGGAAATTAAAATAGGTCTTTTTGAGAAAATATGTTTCTTCTCTTCATCGACTAAAAGAAAGCGATCAGGATAAGCAATTTAATGAAATTTTTAATATGCATTCTAAAGTGCAAATTAATTTACCATTGTTGGATGTTGTTAGGAATATGCTTGACTATGCTAAATTTTTCAAGGAGTTGAATTCAAATAAGCGATAATATGGCAACAATGAGAAGATAATTGTGTCTGAGATAGCAAGTGGGGTTCTTTAGCAACACTTGCCTTAGAAAATGAAGGATCTAGGAAGTTTCACGAGAGATACAACTATAGGAGATAGAAAGGTAGCCAAGGCACTTGATTTAGGCACAAGTATCAACTTGAAGCCATACTCGGCGTTTGCTCAGCTAGGTTTGGGCGAATTAAAGCCTACTACCATGTGTCTCCACTTTACTGATAGGTCAGTGAAATATCCTAGAGGTATAGTTGAAGATTTGCTAATCCAAATTGGTAAGTTAATAATACCTGTTAATTTTGTTGTTTTGGATATAGAGACTTCTCTATTGAGGGATAAATAACAAATTATTTTACTTGGTAGACCATTTATGGCCATTGCCAAAACGGTAATAAATGTTCATAATGGTAAGCTCACTATGACAGTCCGAGGAGAAATAATTGAATTTAAAGTTTTTGATTCTATGACTTGTTCTCCTAACCCATCTTTTGATGAATATTTGTACATAGATTGCCTGGATGCATATGTGTATGATGCTTACTTGCAAGATAGACTAGACAAAGTGGAAGTTGCTTTGATGGTAAATAGGATAGATGAGTCTTTGGATAGGAAATTAGATGAAATATATAAAAACCTTGACTCATCTGAACAACTTGAGGACAACATGGTTTTGACATCTCTCTCACCTGTAGAGAAAAATACTAAGCCTGAACTGTTAAAGAGGTGGTTTAAAGGCAATCACCTTTAGCACTTATTGTACAAACTCATTTTATCTAAATAAAGGCATCTTCACCTAAATGATATTCATTTGTGTTATGAATAGATTAGATCTTAAATTAATTGATGAAGTCTATGATATAAACATAGTATGAAGGAAATCATGATAGGATCTTGATATGGAGATTCCTATCATATGTAATTATGGTTATATCTAAATTGTCCCTAGTCATAGGATTAATAAGACTGGACATTGTCAATCAGGATAGACTAGCACATGTTATACTCCTTGATTAGATCAAGCAGTAGATCTCATAATCTATAGACATGAGTTGTCTAGAGTTAACATGTAGATGCTTGCTAAGGTAGTCAAGTTCATTAGATGACTTG
>CATIWF010198224.1:0-11051 GCA_949630135.1 Balakata baccata
TAATTATATATATATATATATATATATATATATATATATATATATATATATATATATATATATATATATATATATATATATATATATATATAGCCACGTGAAAAAAGGTGAAGCCTCACAAATTGACGCTGTCGACCACTGCCAACGCTGGGTCCTTACACAGGACACATCAACATCGGATGATAATTAGTTATGATTTTTTTTTTTTTTGGCGTTAGGTAATATTAATTTAAATTTAATTGCACCCAATCCAAAGTTAATATTTACAAGAGAACAATCAAGTAAAAAACTCAAGCTTCAATTTAGAGAATATTTTTTTTAAAAATGAATTAGAATGTAATTTTAACTTTTAAAAATATTTAGTAAAAATTTTGGGTGAATTGTACCAATCGTATTCCAACAATCAAATCCGTAACAACTTAATATTTAAAATATTATTTGTAATAGAAAACTTCTTAAATTTTAATTTTGTATAATAAAAATATCTGACGTCTAAATTTGTTAAATCATATAACGGAATGCTGATGTAGACTTTCTACATCAGTAAAAAATTTCCACGAATAAATATCACATGTACAAAATATATTCTACAAACAATTTTCACCATTTAACGGAATATTTGATTATTTTTTGTTTGAGGGAAAGTGTGGAAATGCGATTAGAATGGTAAAAAATTTTTATACGACCTATTTTATATACGTGAAATATTTTTGCTGATATTGAAAGTTTACATCAGCATTTCGTTAAATGATTTAACAAATTTTGACGACAGATATTTTATGTTACAAATTTAAAATTTAAAGATTTTTTTTGTTACAAATAATAGTTTAGGTACTGAGTTGTTACAAGTTAGATAATTGAAATATAATCGGTGTAATTGTAACACCCTCTTATATAATATGAGTATATTTCATAATACATAGGAAGTGTTACAGACTGGATAGCTACAATCTATCCAAATTTAAAAATTTTCTTATATAAATTATCATTATATTTTATGCATGTATATTTATTTAGACTTGCTTGTCTAACTTATTGAATATATTTTGCACTAACTATCACTAGCTCCAGTTCATCTATTCAATCACATTTCATATATTATATTAGGCCTACAAGGCCCTTAACTCATGCATCTCACTATATCTAGTTGTGTTATATCTATTCTTTTTCCTTTTCTTTTCTTTACCTTTTCTTTTACTTTACATCATATTACATAATTACATGATAACATATATAATTAATTACATCCCCATAAATGAAGATAATAAATAAATGCATGTTGTGAAGATGTCTCGTCCATAATCCAGGATTACACAGTCTCCTCTTGGTATGGACTTTGACATCTCCACTGTCAACTGTTATATCAACAATATATTGGCTCCATAATCTGTATGAACATGAAAACATGCTAAACAACTCATAGCTTAGTAATACATGTATGCTTTTCAAATATAATATATAACATATAATTTATGACATGTATAATTGGTGACACAATCACTTCTAGATCATATATCATAACAATGTCAAGGCATCAGTTCAATATTCATGCAACTATCACATATTTAATCAATGCCTCCCACATACATGCTTATTTGATTTATAGATTGCATTTCTTTTACTTTATTTTAATATTTCAATATTTCAATATCACACAAATTTTATTCAATGCATGTCAAGCATATGTGCATTCAAAATGCATATATCATATAGTATGACAAGTCAAATTATACAACAAGTTTGTGGTACATCATATTACTTTTTTCATTTTGTTGCTCATGCAACAATAAATTTCCATGTTTCATTTTCATGTTTAGATAAATAGCCAAACCTCATTTTCAGACTATCCGGATATGGAGTGTGAAGTAAGAGTGTTTGTAACACCCCTTGATATGGAACCTCCATGAATAAGTTTGAGAACCCCTTTATATATATATGAACCCCCAAAGCATTAACATGAAAACCCCAAAATTCAATTTAGCAATAACCCCTAAGAAGGTTAGAAGTCAGATTACTTGGATAAAATGATCAAGAATTAGAATAAAAAAAACTTATTTGTGAATTCCAATTTCGAAACACTTCACAAAAAGGTGATTAACCTCATTGAATGTTACTTAAAACATGCATTCTACACAAGAATACAAAGATAAAAGCCAAACAAACTTTTTGGATTAACAACTTTATCATGTCTCCAACCATTAGTCCAAGATATATTGATAGCCTTTACAAGGTGATGAATTTGGAAACTAATAAAGCCTAAAACACAAATAGAAACTAATCTAATCATATCCCAAATAGAAACTAATAGACAGTTTTAAAATAAATCTATCAGCCACTTATTTTAAGCCTAATAAATATGATTAAACCTAAGACCAGAAACTAATGTAATTTTTCCATACATATTTGGTCAGCCCATAACAAAAGTAGCTCATTACATTCTTAATTAAACTCATTAGTAACTTGGATTTGAATTAAGTTGTATTGAATTTGAGCTGCATTTGTTCCAAAGTTTTGATGTCTTTGTAAATCTTCACTAGCTGAATTTACTAAGCCTTGTAGATGATGGATTAAAGATTGTTGAAGCTTCTTAGATCGAGACCTTATTGTAGAACCTTGAGGCATGCTAATCGGACTAGAGACCTTTTGAGCTTGATCTTTGCTTTCTTGTTGAATCCTTGAAACTTGGTGTATAGGCTGTTCTTGTTAAATCCTTGAAATTTGGTGTATAGGCTGCTCTATAATACCCCTTATCTTTCTATACCTTAGTCAGGTAAGACGGTGTGTTCGGACTGACCAATTGATGTGCCTGCGCAAGACTTTTTGATATATAACATACATAAACTCATGAAAAGAACAAATGTACTTTGTTCACATATATGAACTGTACTTTTACTAACCATAAATTGGAACATAATTTATTTACCAACTTATTTTTAAACTACATATGATGCATGTAAAATTTGCTTTCATGAGCATGACATGATTAACAATGCTATTGTCGCTGCTGCACTCTTCTAGTGTAACCACACTGGACCTGCAACACTTGACTATCTATTCTCCGCTTCCATTTCAAGAATTATACCTACGTGAGAGAAAAATAACTCTTACACTGAATATTAATTCAGTGGTACAAGCTTTATAGTAATAGTTAATTATTATTCAATTAAAAACTTTATACATTATTTTAACAATCTCATTATAAGAAAAATGATAAAACATATAAATCACATATCAGTCAAGTCTTCATATTTCACTAATACTATCCAATTAAAATCAACTAAAAATATTTATAAATGTAAATATATATCCTCCTAATAAAAGAATAGCAAAACAAATATATTACCACCATCGTCAAAGCATCATATCTCATTTATCAATAGCAAAAAGAATATAAATCCAAAAATTCAAAAAAAAAAAAAAAAAACCTTTACCTGTTTGACAATTGTGCCTATAAATTAAGTCACATAAATTAGATCATAGGAAACATATGGGTTATCATATAATGATGGCACTTGTGCTATAGCTCGCTAGCCTGGACTGGAACCTCTTACATTGGCTATAATCATCACATGGCCACAACCAACTATATTAACTAAAGTTGGATCACATGGTCAAAAAAATTCACATGACCTAAGTCTATATCCTAAACAAAGCCAAATAATTTTATTGGCATGCCAACAAGTCTAATTCTGCTCTAGGCTAATCTATGGCCTTGCTCACAATAATTATGTGCTAACATCACATTTATATCCAATCATTTCATTTATATCATATTTCCAGTAATTTTAAATTTTGTATTGCATTTGGTAATAACATTTCTATTGCTCGTGCTTCATATAATGCATGACATTTATACAGTACTTTCACAATGTCAGAGAATAAATCACTTCATAATCCATCTCAATGCATGGCGTACGATCTGCAATTTTCCAAAGTATAAATCAAATCCAACTTATTTATTCAAAATTCAGACAAAATTCATCGCTGCATTTATACATATACTTTGTCTATTAAAAATCATGCAACATACATGAATGCCCAATATAATTGTCTTTCCGCATTAATATTACTAAGTTCAATTTACTTAGTCTTTTTTTTTTTTCTAATGTTTCCATGCTTACTATTATATTTAGTATTTCCTGTTATTATATCACTTGTTAATATATTTTATTGTGTCATATATTTATATATAACCACACTACATGTCACAACATCACAATAATAAGGTGGTAAAAGTAGATTGTGTGTGTGTTTTTTTTTACGTGTCAAATAATTTTTTTTATTTTAACTATTTTCTTTTTACTTTTATTTAACCTTTTCTTTTAAATATATTTTTCTTCTCCTTATTTACTTTTACTTTTTTCTCACACAATTTCTCCCTCTTTCAGGTCACAACTCCTCCCCACCATCGAGTAGCTCCACCGGCTAAAAAGCCTCCAAATTCGCGACACCAACCACTCATCCCGCCATCAAGGTTCCTCCCCCATCGTATATAGAGCTGGCAATTCATATCATATCATGTCTAATTGTATCGTGTCTTATTTTATATCATATCTTATTTCGTGTCACGTTTAATCGTCTCCTATCTTGTATATTCGACACAAAACTATTAGACACGGTCAACTAAATATATCTATATGTGTATATATACATAACACGAGACACAATTATACACAAATATTAACATAATTATAAAAATAATACTATATAATATTTATTTATATTTATTCATATATAAAATATGCTAATACAATTAATTTTAACATAATGTATTATAAATATTTAAAATATTATAATATATATTTCAATATTATAATCGCGGTAAAATCTGTTTATGACACAATTTTTTCCATATTTTAATCGTATTGTCATGGTTATGATCTATATCATCATTCCTCACGTTACCATCGGCTTCTGTTTCCCAACGAAGCGATTTCGTATGAACCCACCCTTGTTCTTCTGTTCTCAACTCAAATCGAGCATTGGAAGAATATACCAGACCGGAAATGCTGTCTTTGCACAACCATTGCCCTTTTCTATCACCAACAATAAATGTTCAATTTTTTCTTTCCTGACATAGGTAAGTTGTGGCATTTTTTGGGTGTGAATTTCCTCCGATTTATTTCATCACCCATGATTCATGACTGGGTTTCTTCGATTTTGCCTTTTTAGGTATGTTCTCTTGATTTTTCTTACACACATGACTAGGTTTTATTTAGTATTGCATTGGATTTTGTTGCAAATTGAGTAGTGATGCCGAAATTGAGGTTTAATTGGTGATGGTTGTTAAATAAATTATTAATTTGATATTTTTCAGTATGGGGTTTGAAGAAATTAGGGATTTATTACTGAATTAAAGATTTATTGTTAATGTTAGAAATTCATATCTAGTGATGATGAAACATGATACAATGTTAGAGAAGTGTTCTAAAGGCAATCACATTTAACACTTATTGTACATGTTTATTTGATTAATAAAAAACATTTTCATTAATTTGGTATTAATTTGATATATGAATTGATATTGATTTTAAATCAATTAATGAAGTCCTTGATACATAACCTAATATGAAGAAAATCATGATGAGATCATTGTGTAAATCTTGTGTAATTATATTGGTATCTAAATTATCCCTAGTCATACGATTAATGAGATGAGACATTATTAATCCAGATAGACTAGTACATATTATATTTCTTGATTGGATCAAGTAGTATATCTCATAATCTGTAAGCATGAGATGTTTAAAGTTAACATGTTGATGCTTGCTAAGAGTAGCTAAGTATATTGGATGACTTTCTATGAGAAAATCATATGGATTATCTATTTAAATGTCAATGATAGTCTTATCACAGCAATGGTGCATGTATCCTTAGACTTAAGGTATTCAAGGATATCTTGTATACTGATTCTGTATTTTAACTTCATTCCTTGTTGCCTCGTTGAGGTCGTCATAGGATGGTGATTGGGTACAACTTGAGGTATTTGAAGGTAATTGGGCAGCTAACAGAGGATTCATCGCTCATGATAGAGGGAGAGTATACCTACAGCCTTTTATCGAGATCATTACTCGGAAATCTCTAACCAAAGTGGAAACGTCTTGAAGATGGTCTTCATTGACATGTCTAATAGAGTAATGAGTCTGAAGGATAAGATCTAACATTACTTGGGCTAGATGTGATGTAGTCAGTCTAGCGGAAGCTGACACATAGTCCATGCTCTGAACCGAGTGGGGTATAGAATGATGAAAGGACAAATTGTACATATTGTTGTCTATAGAAAGGTTTATAGTCAAACCACTGACTTTTCAGTCAATTGGGGGTTATGATGTGTTGCTAGATACCGCTCATGACTTGCTCGAATTAATTATTAATTCGGGTGGACAACATAACCGGGAATCTAATGGGTCACACGTATTGGAAGTGTGAAGAATGAATAAAATGACATTGGATGAGATCCAAAAATATGAGAGAATTATTTAGGGTTGGATTGTGATAGGATTACGAGAAAAAAATTGAAAAAATTGATCCGGGGGTCACGGGCTTGTACGGGCTAGTGGCAAGGCTGCCAGCCCAAGGCTGATAGCATAGGCTGTGCGCGCGCTGGCCCTGGCTAACGTGCGCGCACAGCATAATTGGATTGGCCAATTTGGCCAATTTTAGCTAAATTGCCAATTTATCCCCCCAAATCCATTTTGGTAATTTTGTCAACCCTAGATGTTTAGGAACACCTATAAATAGTATTTTTCCATCAGAAAAATACTGATAGCCTCTATAAAATTATTTAATAATTTTCTTGTTTTTTTCTCTCTAGGAACACCACTTTTTGCTAGCACATAGAGTGTGTTCAAGGTGTACTCCAGTGGTTTTATTCTTCATTTTTATGTGGATTATCATTAGAGGCAATTCTAGATTGAATTATTGTAGTTTGTGACAACCCAACAAGAAGAAAATTTGAAAAATTGACATAAGAAATTAAAAGTATAATTTCTAACTATGTTTTGAATCAATTAGTTTTAATGACACAAGTAGAATCTTTTGATTTGGGTTTTGAAAAATTTTATTTTTTGCTACATTTTATGAATTTGATTCATCATCAAAACCCTTCATTGGTATTAGAGCCCCTTTGTATCCATTAAAATTAAATTTGATTAAAAGTGCAATTGGATTGCACAGTTTTGTCATTTTTGGTTCTATGGCTTTAAAAAATTAAAATCATTTGTAAAATTCATTTTAAATATTTTTCTTTCAATAATCTGGTCATGGGATGATTAAGAATGATTATTTTGATGAAAAATATTTTGAATATGATTCAAATAATTAATTTCGAATTTATTACAATGTTACTGAAAATTGCATTATTGATATTCTTTTTTTTTTTGTAATTTGATTATAGAAAAATTATTTAGATATATTAAAATATTTGTAAGCCTCTGAAAGTGTCTAATAATTAATTAAAAATTGTTTTAATTAATTTTTCAAACAAACACCAAAACGGATCTGTTTTAGGGTACTCGGCGGGACTGTTTTGTTTAATTTTTTTTGTATGTGAATATTTTGTTTTCAGCATCTTAAAATAATTTTTATATGATTAGAAATATATTATTTTGATGTTAGATGCATGCCAAAATAAATTTTCTCGAATTTAAATTTCTAAATTAATTCTAGACAGTAAATGAGTAATTTTGAATGTCTTATATGTTGATTCATTTGTATTGATGATTTTGGCTTGTGTCAAAATTATTTTGATAGACTTGAGCTGACCTAAAGATGCTTAGAATGATGATTTGATGTTCTAAAAATTTTGAAAATTTTTCGAAATTAATTTTGAAATAATTTAAGGTGGGCAAATTAATATCTCTTATGAATAGAATATGGTATGTATGTTAGAATTAAATTGTTTAATTTTTGATATCATAATAACCTAATTTTAAGGTAGATTAATTTTGAATTAATTTATGCAAATATAGAATTTAATTAATTTGATTAAATATTAATTTCCATATTAAAATGACATACAAAATTCAATTAACCCAAACAATATAAGTAACCAATTTCAGTTCAAGTGTTGAAACTGATTTTCAAATTTAGAATCCAAAATTGTTACTACCTTATTTATTTTAATTTTATATATTAGAGAATGCATGCTAGAGGTGTATGGAAAGACATGATGGATGATCATGGACTTAGACTCAATGTGATTGAGCATTCATGAATTTTGTTTTATGGTAAATAGGGTCTGCGTGTTCATGCCTATTTTTTCTTTTTCATGTATTTTTTTTCTTATCTTACTCCCCTCAAATGTAAATTAAGGTTTTCTAATTTTGAAATATGTAATTAGATTACATAGGATTAGGATAGAATGGAGATGCAAAGGAGCAAGTAGCAATGAAGATGGTGCCATAAACAAGAAGACTTAGAAGTAGGAATTTGATTTCCATTTTTGAATTGTAATTCATGCATATACCTAGGTAAGACCTAGTCAATCTCTTTTTGGCTCAAGAGATTGACTTTAGTATGTTCATAATCATGTCATACAGTTAATATAACTATTTTTATATATCCATGTGATGAATGTATGATATATAAAAGTATGCAATAATAACGTGATGAGACTAAATTAACAAACTCTCTCACTAAATAAATAATTATGTCTTACACCTTCCATTAATGTGAGGAGAACTAGAGTTATTCTAGAGTTAGAGTTGTTGAGTTGCCTCAAGCTCACTCTATAAGAATATGTTCGAACCATTGAAATTAGATTTCATGATTAATGGGTTGGACTTAACCAATATCATTGATTTGTTGGATTTGCGCTAAGGTCAATGTGTATTGGAAACGAAGTTGGGTAAGTGTACATGAGATATGCACATATCAAGAGTTGATAGCTTAATGTGTGTGCACACATCAATTAGTTGATAGCACAAGATTCAATAGTTGCATGGAAATGCAATTGGTATGGATCAAATACCTACCAACTAAACTAAGGATGGTTTGTTGAGTTGCCTCAAGGCTATTCTTAGCAAATTGGATATCGACCCATTAGGAGAACTTCCATATAGGTTCTCTTGGGTTCATAGTGAAGGCTATGCACTCGTAATAAAATAGTTGGAGTTATAATGCAATTTATTAAAGACATAATAATCATGCATTTTCATGTATATTCTAACATGTTCTTTTTACATCTAGATTGCTAGAATCAATATCATGTCTACAAGTGTGAATTTGTGATCTTTAATGGAAATAAACAAGTTGGCTGAACCTAATTTCCTAGATTGGCTTAGGAATTTGAGAATAGTTCTCCAATCCGAAAAAATAGGCTATGTCTTGGATGAGCCACTTTCCAAATCCCCTGCTGCTTATGCTTATGAAGAGGTTCAGAAGGCTTACAAGAAGCATCTCGATGATAGTGAGATGGCAAGTTGTATTATGCTTGCTACTCTGTCATTAGAGTTACAAAAGCAGCATGAGGCTATGGATGCTAACACCATGGTCTATCATCTTAGGGAGCCTTTTGACGACCAAGCACAATCTAAAAGGTTCGAGATTTCTAAATCGCTCTTCCGCTCCAAGATGATTGAGGGGACATCTCCAATGCAATATGCTCTGAAGATGAATAGCTATATTGAGAGGTTAGCCTCCTTAGGATTTGTGATGGATCATGAATTAAGTAAAGACTTAATTCTGAGTGGTATGACTGATAGGTATGCGCATTTTGTTCTTAACTATAGGATGAACCATATTTCCACCACTATTCCGGAGCTAATCAACATGTTTAAGACAACTGAGCCATCTGCTAAGAAGGATAGTAAGGCTGTGATGCTGATGAACTCTTCTAGTTCTAAGAAGAAGAAGAAGAAGTCCATAAAGCCTAAGAGGGGCTTGGCTATTAAGAAGGCCAAAGAGACTGCCCCAAAAGGGACTTGCTTCCATTATGGCAAGGATGACCATTGGAAGAGAAACTGCAAGGCTTACTTGGAGTCCTTGAAGAAGAAGGCATCTGATGCCCTATCTACTTCAGGTATTTAAGTCATTGAGGTTAATACGGCTTCTAATAATAATATATGGGTATTAGATACCGGTTGTGGCTCACACATATGCATTGATATGCAGGGCCTAAGGAACAGTAGGCAGCTCAATAAGGGAGAGTTAGACCTGCATGTTGGAAATAGAGCAAGGGTTGTTGCATTAGCTGTAGGAACTTATGTATTGACCCTTCCTAGTGGACTCATTTTAAATTTTAAATTTGGACAATTGCTTTTATGTTCCTGCTTTAACTAAAAACATTATTTCTATTTCTAGTTTAAATAAAGATGGTTTCCATTTGGCTTTTAGTAATAATTGTTGTTCTATCATGTTGAATGGTATTCTTTATGCTAGTGGTACATTATGTAATGGTATAGACATATTAGATATGTCAAATGCAGTTTTAAATATTAATGACAATAAGAGGCATAAACAAGATTTATTGAAATCATCTTATTTATGGCATTGTCGCCTTAGCCATATAAGTGAGAGGTGCATGACTAAGCTACACAAGAGTGGTAGTTTGGGGTCATTTGATTATGAATCATATGACACAGGTGAATCTTGTTTATTAGGCAAGATGACAAAATTACCCTTTAAAGGAAAGGGTGAACATGCTAATGGACTATTAGATTTAATACATTCAGATATATGTGGTCCAATGTCCATACATGCCAAAGGAGGTTTCATCTACTTCATTACCTTTATTGATGACTACTCATGACTTGGGTATATGTATCTTATGAGATACAAATTTGAAACTTTTGAAAAGTTCAAAGAATTCAGAAATGAAGTAGATAAACAACTTGGGAAAAGTATTAAAACACTTTGATTTGATCGGGGTGGAGAATACTTAAGCCAAGAGTTTCTTGACTATCTTAGGAATAATGGGATATTATCCCAGTGGACTCCACCTTACACACCACAACATAATGGAGTGGCTAAAAGGAGAAACCGAACCTTGTTGGATATGGTAAGGTCAACGATGAGTTTTACAAAACTACATTAGAGACTGCCGTTTATAT
>CATIWF010198235.1:0-52936 GCA_949630135.1 Balakata baccata
AGTGGTTTTAATAAAATAAAAATATAATTATATAATTTTCTGCAATAAGGCAAAATTTAGTCACTACAAAATTAATTTAATCCCTTTCCAAACACTGTCTGCACCATATTTATTTCCCTTTACTTTCTTTTTCTTCTTCAGGCACAAAATCCTGTGCATGATCTTGACTTTTCTTTTATTCAAACATACTAATCCCTCATTTTCACTTCATTCACTCAAATCTAGAGATGGTCCAAAAACAAACAAAGAAAACTACATAAAATCCTTCCTTTTTATATAGTTTCCCATTCCAAATTTCAACTTTCTTGTACTTTTTCTTGATTTTCATATACATAGCAACACCATTTTTCTTTCTCCTTTTCTTTTCCTTTTTGAACTCAGATCCAAGAAAGTGATTTCCCTTTTCTTCTTCTTCTGGTTTCTCTCTAGCTAGCGAGGGTTTTGAGTCAAGAATATAAACATTATATTACTTGATTTTTCATATGCATATATAGCAACAATTTTTCTTTCTCCTTTTTGAACCAGATCCAAGAAAGTGATTTCCCTTTTCTTCTTTCTTCTTCTGGTTTCTCTCTAGCTAGCTAAGGTTTTGAGTCAAGAATATAAATATTATATTACTTGATTTTTCATATGCATACATAGCAACCATTTTTCTTTCTCCTTTTGTTTTTCCTTTGTGAACTCAGATCCAAGAAAGTGATTTCCCTTTTCTTCTTCTTCTGTTCTCTCTAGCTAGGGTTTTGGGTCAAGAATATACAAATATTATATTATTGTGTGTATGCATGATATGGGTTTTATTTTGTAACCAAGTGATGATGCAAAGTATGAGAAAAATAATTGTTTTTCTATTTCTTGTACTTCTAATGTTGAGAACAACTTCATCTTTTGCTGATGGGTCAGTTAGATTTGGAAGCTTCAAAACTGGGTCTGCTTCTCAGTTTCATAAAGTTGAATCTCATGGTAGCATTGAAGGAGATGAAGATGGTCATGATCATAATGATGTTTCAGTTTTGGGTGATGAAAAGAGGAAAATCCGTACAGGTCCCAATCCTTTGCACAACAGATAAGTAAACAAAATTTCCATTTGTAATATATATATATATATATATATATATATATATATATATATATGGAAGAGCTTGTAAATATATATTTTTATTTTTTAAGATTTTGTTAGTTTTTATATTGACCTTTTCCTTCATTGTTAATGTCTTTTTATATATATTTACATCATGTTGCATTCTTACAATTAATTTGCTTCGAGAATTTGAACTTTTTTAGTTGAAAATAAGCTTCTTCTTTTGCATTAAAAGTAATTTATGAAAAAAGAAAAAAAAAATATATATATATATAAGGAGGATATGATGATGAGATTGGTGGCATCAATGGAACTGAGGTTGTAATGAGTAGCAGAAAATATTTATGTTCGTTTGATGTTTGCACTTTTGGTGGTTGAAGTTCAGTAAGAAGTAATAACTATATATCAACCTTTCTGTCTCTACTTTCTACTTTTTTATTTATTTTTTTAGTATAAAGGTTCAAATAAATATTCCAATTTGAAATCTCATCCGGATAAAAACATCAAATTAAAACTTTACATTATTTATTTATTTATTTTAATGAACATGCTATTGTTACTTATTAGTATGTTTTTATTTTTATTTTTTGCTGTTATTAAATAATAATATTAAGTTGATCAATTGTCTTATAGATGGAATTTTAGATTAAAAAAATTCCCACTTCTTTCATAAAGAATTATAATTTTATCAATCAATGCAATATTGAAGTTTTTTTTTTTTTCATGTTATTTTCTCTAAGAATTTCGTTTGTTAGGCTCTTCATAGAGAGTCAGTCGACCTAGTCGATATCTTAAATTAATAGGCAAACACATGCATTTATTATTATTATTATCCAAAACAAAAAATCCAAAAAGGCATCTTTCATCACATTTTCAGTTTCCCTTTTTGTTCTTTGGAAATTAAACGTCCTCATTGAATTTCTACACGACTTTTTATTTAGATTTTGTTTTCCCATATAAAAGAAGTCATCTGGTGCACAACATATATATACCCTGTCCCAAATCTGCTAATAACGTAAAAAAAAATAATTCATATAATTCAATTCAATAGACAAAATAACATATTAATTATATTTTATATATAAAAAATATATTAGCTGTAATTTGAAACAGATGAAAAATATATAAGCTTTCTTTTACGTAGGTAAAGGTAAGAGGATATATCAAGCGTGAGGAACAAGGGGTAAAATGTTTTTGAATTACCAAAATTTTTGTTTGTGTACCAAAATTTTATTTTATATTAAAATTGGTATCAAAATTTTGAAATTAAATTTTATATCATATTATCCAAAATTTTTCCAACATCTACATCAACAGATCCAGTGTTTATGTTAATATAAATCAACTGAAAAAATATTTAATACTATGATCTAAAATTAACTCTAAAATTTTGGTATAGATTTGATATAAAACAAAATTTTGATACCAATTTGATACATATACAAAATCTTTTGGAACCATTAATTTATTTTACCCAGGAACAAGGGCAAGGGCTCGGTAATTATAACAGGAGCCCAAAAAAACACTAAATAAAAAATTAAAAAAAAACATGAGGGCAGCAAAACAGGGCTGAGTCATTGGGCAGACATATTAGGATTCCCGCACCGGCATGGTTCATGGCTGGGAGGAGGAGCTAACAGAGAGTAGCATACTCTTTTTTATCAAGTACATGTCTGAAGACAGAGAGTAGAATTTCAGCTTCAGTTACTTAGATGACTCCCAAAGTTTTCAACCATCTGAACTAGGAATGATTCTTGCAATATAAATAGAAAACCAAACCAAATTATCTAGATCCCTATATATGCATATATATTTGAGAATGATAAAGAATAATATCAGTCACCATCATTGGAGATAATCTGTTACACACTACTCAAATTATAACCTACTAACAACTCCTTGGCTCGTTCCTACTAATTATTAAGGAATGGACTTGCTCAGACTAGCTATTCTAAAAAAATTTGCGCTCTTGAGTGTGAATTGATTTCATAAAAAAGGATAAGTTACATCACATCATTGTAACTTAAGAATATATGCTTTCAGGATGCATCTACTCTTCACTAAAACTAAACAACTACAACAATTAGCTAGCATGATTAGGACATAACTAATGATGTGATTGTAACAGATAAAAGGGTAATAAAATTCAGGTTTTCAATTATGCCCAGCAAAATGATAAATTTCCAATCTCATTCCCCTACAGGAATGCCAATGACAAAGGACACATAAAAATTTCAATTGGTATGCTGGCAAACCAACAGTAACTAAAATGTAACCATTGCTACAATTCAAGAGGTATCTAACCGCAACCGGATTAATTTTGTGACATTTGATAGCAGAGAAAATACTGTATTAGTCATGGAGAGTTCCCAGAATATCTTCATCTCGGTACAGATGATACCTGAAATCAAGTAAATATTGTTTTAAGATTCTGCTGTTGGCATTAGCAACCTTAAAAAGATTAACGGGAGAGAATATGTACATTAGGCATTGCTTTCCATGGTAAGTTTTTAGAAACAATACAAAGAAAAGTAGTCTGGTGTCTTGCAGAACATGAAGATAATAAAGCAGTGATGATTTACCATTGAAACAACTTAAAGAGAAAACACCTACACTAGATTATATTATATGGCGTTTTGATTCATGCAGTTGCATAACAGTTACAAACTGCAATAAACTGAAACGTGAGAGGTGATGTTACTTTTCTTGTTCCTTCCGCTTTCTTTGCCAATAAAACTTTCTTGTTTATATAAGGATTTGGTGATGTGCCTAGATGAATTTTACTCAAAAGCAAACAAGATAAAATTATTTTTCAGTAAATGCTAATCTTCCAGTTTGTACACTAGAATTTATTCTTCTTTTTTTTTTTTGGTGTACTTCATATCATTCTATGCACTAGCCAAGTGACGAACAGTAGAGATGAGAAAGGCAGTACTTATGTAATGTTATGTATCATGCATGAATCAAAGTAAGTACGCTAACCAGAAGGATCATTAACAAGACAGTGAGACTCACTCTTTATCACCAAGTTTCACTTCAGTGCCTCCATATTCAGGCAAAAAAACAATGTCTCCTTCCTTTACAGTGACAGGAATAAGTTTTCCATCTTTATCATGAGCTCCAGGACCCACAGCAACTACTTTTCCAGAGTTTAGCTACAATTGTTAAACATTGTTAAAGAATGTTAACACAAAACAATCAGAAAACATACTGTGCAGCTAAAAATAAAATATAGATTAGAGCATTGCAATCCAACACAAAAGTTTATTAACTTATCATGAAAATTAAGGAAGAATTCAGTAGATTAAATATTAGGCAATCACTACGTCACAACCAACCAAACAAAGAAGGTAGGTAGGTACTATTTGGAAGACCTGGCCGCTTACTGAGAAAATTACCCGTTTCCTAGAAATGAATGACGGAAGAAGCACAAGTGCTCAAACTTAATAAGCATGAAGTATTTAACAGACCTCATGGAAAATGATCAAACTTGGGATCAAACATGTAACTTGAGGTTTATAGGGTGCTAGTTTAAAGGAAAAGATCTGATGTCGATGTAATATTATTCTTCTCAGAAAAAACAAATTAAGAGTTGAGACTAACCATGTTTGAGTTCTAGCATTTGTAATGCAGGAAGCAGGAGTACATACATACATACATATATAACATCTTGAAGATATGGAGAAGTTGCAATCGCATTAAATAGTATTTCCAAATTCAGAGAAAATATAAAATAAATTTTCAATATTATACAGCACACTTAAAAGTATTGCCGTAAAAAAGATACAGTAAGTATACGAGCCAAGACAAAGCATAAGATAATACAGAATGGAAAAATCCCAAAAAAATCAGAATGTTTGAAAGAATCCAGAAACAAAGCCCAATAAAGAGATAGTCAACATTTCAAGTAATAGATAATGGAAAAAAAAAAAAAAAAAGAACTGTAAGCGAACGAATCACTTTACAAATAAGCAAATCTGGAGAGGCTCATCAAAGTTTCATCCTTTATTATCTAATTGATACAAGAGAAGTATTTAAAAAAAAAAACCTTGGGGGTTTTCTCAGGAAGAAGAATCCCGGAATTAGTTCTTGAAGGAGGAATGATTTTCTCAACCAAAATACGATTCAGCGTGGGAATCAAACGCTTCGCCATCTGCTTCAGAGAGCGAGAGAGAGAGAAGAGAGAGTGTATAGTTCTAGAAGCTTCTTCCCGGGTTTGTATGATGCAGAAATGGCAGGAGGAGGGTTTAACAGGGCTTTTTCTGTTCCTGTAAAATTCCATAAATATCCATGGCTAAACCACAATCCAATTACCAAAATGCCCATTCATGCCTCATGGCTTATTTTGCCAAAGGCTAATTTTAAAAATAATTAAATCAACCAATAAGATTTGCACATTTGATATATAATTATTCATATTTTTTTTATTTATTAAAATAATTAAAAAACATTCCAATAATTAGATATTGTTTGAACTAAAGTCATATTATTTTTCTTTATAATTCCAACATAATTTTTACAATAAATATATAAAAATCTAATAAAGTAATTGAATCGAAAGAATATTTGAAAATCAAAGTTTTAATTGTGAAGAAAAAAAAAAGCCTTTTAATCAAAAGCACCCAAATATTAAATTTTTTATAATTTCTCCTTATATAATATGAAAAATTAAAATCGATATTAGTATACATGAAAATAATTTTGAAATATTAAATAATTCTAAATAGTGATAAGTACCAAATAAACAGTGAAATCGAAATTGGATCAGATTGGTGGATCAAGCCAAAAGAAATGCAAATCAGCCAATGATTTGGTCTGGTTTACTAGAAAAACCAAATTCAGAAAACGATGTCGTTTTGGTGGCAATAAAAGAAAAGAGACACGAAATTGACCAGTTTATATTGGAAATTCATATCAGTGCTCTTTTTCCTTCAAAATCAAAATAGTCAGCAACTGCATAACCAACATCACAAAAAAGTGAATATACAACAGAGGCAGGGCAGAAAAGAGTCATCCAGAACTAAGAACTTGTTGAGTTCAGAAATTTAACGGCAGCATCCAAACTCAGTTCTAACAAAGGCAAGGCAGAAAAGAGTCATCCAGAACTTGTTGAGTTCATAAATCTAAGGGCAGCATCCAAAGTCAGTTCCTGATATACCTGGAGATAGAATATACAAATCTTATGGCATCAATAACACATAAATGAATACTTAAGAAAATAAAGGCATAAGGCATATCCGCCCCCTGTACTTGGCACGTTTTTTGGTTCATTTTGCTGCTTGTCCAATTCGTAAAACCGAATATATGACCTCTTGATGTTGATATGACACCATTGATGAAATTAAACATTTTCCCTTACCATGCCAGCATTAGAGAGCCCCATGCATGTTTTTACAAATTTTATAGGGGATAAGATGGACCAAAAATCAATTATGAATAGCAAGATGGACAAAAAAAGAAGGGGGGGCAAAATGGCAAAACTTGCTCAGTACAGAGGCCAAAATAAAATATGGTAAGATTCTCTAAGGAATGTTGTCTGTACCAGTCGTCTGTGAACTTGTTGAAAAGCATCACAAAATCTCTTGGCCTCTGCTGCCCCCACCTATATAAATTGAAACAGGTATATCAAAATTTATTATAGAATCTGATAGAACATCACAATACAAAACCTTACAGTGGAACGAAACAGCCTTTTGTTTTTCCTGAAACATCTATATTTGTCATGCCGGATGCTTCTATAGGTAAAAGAAGTTTAGCTCAGCTCAGACAATTTTATTCTAAGTATTTGAGGGAAATTTATTTTTTCACATATTATAAATGCAATTGTCCTCTAATTAAACTGAGATTTTGAGAAGCAAGTTCCGAAAATCATTCAATTTCCTAAGATGATATAAAATGAACTTTCAACAATTCATTAATACATGAAAAATTACTTTGCATCTGATTACTGTTCCAAAATACAAGCCAAAATTTTTGCCAAAAGTCATTGCAATAAACTACCTAGATGCAACAATTAATAGTCAATAGTCATTACTATCTGCATCTAAGCTCAAACATATATGGATTACATGCGGCATGATAACATAATTATCAAGAGTCAATCAGAACTTCAATTTACGCTGAGTACAACAACCATTTCAAAGAGACCTAATATTGCAATTAAATTAAGGTCTTGATGAACTGGAGACCATAACTATACCATTTTACTTAATTGTTTGACCTGTATTTTCATAATTTGCAATCGAGTTGGACATTTTTATATCAGTGATATCCCAGAACTTGAAAATGGTATTGCATATAAAATTGTGCCCTCAATAGAAAAATTTTCAAGGGATGTCATCATAAGCAATCGATATCATGAAAGCATGTAGCAGACAAGACATAGATAACAACATCATGCTTCAATTAACACATTTTGTTAATTAAAATCCCTAGACACCAAAAGCAAAGCTAGTATGTTAAAGACATCAAGTGGTCAACAAACAAATAACCAAAAGTAAATAAAAATGGTGACATGCACCCCCCTCGTCTACCTATAGTTCTTCATATTAACCAAAAATGGCTAAATAACAATAACTTAAGGAGTATGTTTCGCAACTCAAATAAACCCTATAATTTATATATTCTTTTCTCCTTCAGTTGAAGGAGGAGACATGAGCTCAAAAGCTTTTCTCAAGAGAGGTATGGCTAGCTAGTTAACTAAAGCCTGGATAAAAGAAAGGTTTAGCATTGGCTTGGTTGGTTCCAATAATTGCTGTTGAAGCTACGATGTATTATGATTTGGCACCTTCACAAGTGGTGATGAACGGAAGTACAAATGGTGTATAATTAAATTCAGTTCTAATATCTGTGTAGTATGTAATCAGTGTCTTATTCATATCACAAGAAAAAGAAGTCCAACTCCAACCATATTTTGCTATTGATTTAAAGCCCTGCCCATAAGACAATCATCAATTGTAGAATGCTAAATCCTGACAAAAAGTGAAGGCAGGATTCATATATCTAAAAAAACTCAAATAACATTAAGAATGAAAACATACTATAGATAAAAATGTAAATTATGTACTCCATAAGTCTCCTTCCTCTCAAATTCAATACTTTCTGTTTATAAGGTAAATTATAAGAACACATCCAAAATAACTTCCAATGAACACAAGTTAAGTAAAATGATATACCTTTCTCTCAGCTGACAACTTTAGCTTCTCCCAAAACGCATCTATTCAAACAAATCCCCATGGAAAAAAAAAAAAAGTAAATAAACACAAGCAATAAAAAATTTAATGCAACAGTATACCATGTAGATCAGTAGCATGATTGTCCATTTCCTTGTAATCCCCTTCCTGTGGCTCCTCCCATGCTTCCTGCCACTTCTTCACGTGCAGCAATAATATCACAATCAATACATAAACCTCAAATACACAAGAGTAGAAATAGGAATTGAGGTGGCAGTGCCTCATCCTGTGGAGGGCGAGAAGTCGATTGCCTTGATGGGTCCAAGTCAATCTGAAATTGAAGAAACTATTAGCAAATTTCAAAAGAAAAAAACAGAAGAACCCATAAGCAAAGGGGATTGATGAAGGAGTACATGATAATTGCGAGATCGTATAACAGGGAACATATTAAGAAGGCGGCGGAATTCTTCATTATCCATATTGTTTTCCTTCGTTTTCTTCTCTGTTTCTGGTGGTGAAGACTGAGTGTTTGCGAGTCTTTGATTTCCACTGGCAATTAGCAAAAAGGCTGTATACAACTTGTATGACCGACCGAATTGCCCCTGTGGCTACTCTTCAATTTCAAAGTTCAAAGTTTGTGCTTTTTAAAATCAGTTTTCCATTAAGGGAGTTTGCAAGTAGTTATTAAATATTGTTGGTCATTAATTACAATTTGATATATATTAATTATCATTTATAGTATTTTTTTATAGTAAAATATATAATATTTTGGTATTTTATTTCTAATGAATTTTAGAAATATATATTTATTTCAAATTTTATATTATTTTATAGTAAATAAGGGGTTTATTTTTATCTCAAATTTAATATTACTTTATTGTAATTATTAATTTATTCATTATTAAGAGTCACATATAAAATAAATGCAATAAGTACTTTATGGTTATTTTGTCTGTTTTCCCATAATTAATAATTTATCAATCATTAACAGTCATATATAAAATAAATGTAGTAAGTATTTTACGGTCATTTTAATCCGTGAAGGAGTATGTCCAATCCTCCTTTTTTGATCATTGTACAATCAAAGTCATAGGAGAAGAACAGTTCGTTTCTTTAGAAATTCCTCCTGAATTTTTTGCCTCCATGGAAAAAAGAAGGTTTCTCTCACATTCATTTTGGTGTTATTCGTTTTGCCCTTTCCTACCATGGAAAGAAAGGATTACCAATCTTCACCCGATTAGCTTTACTGGACACCATATATCTCCAATATCAACATGTTGTAATTGGTCTTGTTGAGACTTCTCTCAATGCTGAGACAATATTGTTTACCTTTTATCCCAATTTTAACTTATCCCTTGAAGATCTGCATGTGCTTTCAGCACTCAAGGTTCAAGTCCAAATTACTGGTGCTCCCCATATTATGTCTACTACAGCTGCTACTCTCCATTATCAGCTGATTTATAGAGTTCAAAATCGTGTTATGGACCTTTCAACTCCTATCTCAAATGATGTTTTGTTCATAGTAGCTGATGCACAACATGTTTCTACTTGCGTGCATATCCCTAGGCAAATTTCTAGAGATGAATTGGTAAAATTGTTACCAGACACTTGAGTAACAAACTATGAGAAAATTTATAATACATCTCAACCGGTTCAAAATCTAGAATCTTTTTCACCAAGAAAGCTGATAGTACAGTAGAGACAAAGTTTATCAGGAACTCAGAATCCAGTTACAGCACTTCGATGTTTGCAACTTAGTTCATGATTCAACCAATTTCTCTATAGGAAGATTTGAGAGTAACTGGATTTAATTCTACTGGAAAAACAATTTATGCCATGTTTCAGGGAGAACATACAGTTCTATATATGGATTACCAATGTGAAGATTGTCAATATGATGCTCTCTATAAGAGTGACGATAATTCTTCTAAGAAAAAGAAGAAAAAGAAAAATCGATTTGGATATGATAAAGTCATGAGAAGAAGATTTGATGATCATGATCCATTTGTTGGTCTGTTAGGACAGCCGTTTAGAAAGTATGATTATGTTGTGCACTATTTTGAGCCTCCATCTTTCAGAACCAATATGCCAACACTAACCCATCTTGATTGGGATAAACATCCACAAGAACCTCCATAGCCTCTAGAGCCACTAACTCCTGCTCCTCCTTTTCCAATCTACAATAAGAGTCTGAAATAGCTTAAGAAGCATGAGCCTCAATGGATCCCAAAGGTTGCTCCTCCTCCATAACCAATCCTGGTTCCTCTAGTCTGTATGTTTCAGCCAACTGAAGATGATTTTCCTTCTCTATAAAAAAGTATGGTGGATCCAGTCAAAAATGTCAAAAGGACTTCGTATGTTCGTTCTCCTAGACCTGATGCTCAAGGGAGACCTCGATAAATTAGAGTTGGAGAATCTGTGCTTAATTAGCAAATTGAAAATGCTTTGGCTTTAAATTCTACTTTAAGAAGAATTAAAACTAAAGTAGATAATGTCTCGACTAAAGTAAATTTAGTTGAGTCCTTTATGATGAATCAGTTCAATTTCCAGCAAGAGTTCATGATCAAACTTCAAAGACATATTATGACTCTCCATATTGAACTATTGCAGATGATCAGAAATCAGGTTTCTGGTCTAAATTTTCAACAAAAGCAGGAAGAAATTACCAGGTTAAAACAACAATTGTCTCAAATAGAGAAAGACTTAGATGTCAAAATCTCTTTCAATCTTTTTGCCTTTATCAGCACTCTACCCTTACTAAAAACTACTATATCCTTTACTCATGTCAATCCCAATATTGACCCAATCCTTCTTTAACATGAAAATTTTCAGAAAATGCTTCGAGCACAACTTCATAAGCCTAAACCACCAAAGAAGAAGCAAACTACTTCTGCTCCTCCACCTGTCCAGTCCACACACACCACTTCCTCATCCTTAATACCTCCTTATAGACCTTGAAAGGAACCTGAACCCCAACCTCCTAGCCATTTTTCCCTAGATTCTTAAGATCATTTCCAATACATGGCCCAAGAAACCTCTCAATTTGAATCAAATACCTTTACCCAAGACCACCAGAGTAACACCATTTCTGATGATGTGTAAGATACCTCAGATTCAATTTCTAAATCAAGTACTAGTTCCTCAACATTTCCCTCTACTAATCTATTATCACAATTCTATCCATAAAAATGTGTAAGATACCTCAAACTATTTCTTTCTCTGTCAGTACTGCTAAATCTACTACCACAGTTCTATCCATAAAAATGTCAAGTCCAGTTAGTCCAACTAGACCAGTCTCTACTAGTTTTTCTATGGCTACTGATCCCACAGAAGCCTATTTTACAGAATTATTTGAAGATGATGAAACTACTAGTCCTACAGCTCATTCGAAAGAAAGTAAGGCAAAACTTATCGATGGTCCGTGGTTTTCGATAGATGATGTTCCTCATCACCAACGGCGAAGTCGCTTTTTGAAAATTTTAGCTTGGATGGAAACAAAACAACAAGCAGGGGTCTCTATTCCTGAAATTCTCCGAGAACTCACCAGCATATTTGTTGGAAGTTTGAAAGAATAATAGTTGCGAATTCCTGAATGTAATAAGATGCAGTTCCATCAAATTAATTCTATCGTTAATGCTTTATGGCATATTGAAAATGAATTCGTTGGTAGCGCTACAGATCTCATTGAAACAGTTTGTATGAAGTTCTTTCAGCTAAAATGTTATTCTTTAAGAAGAAAAGATCTGGACAATCATTAATAAAGAATTTGCTTTAGCTATTATCAATTAGGCTCTGGAAATGTTAATTTGAAGCAACAGTTTATCTCCTCCATACCAAAAGAGTTAGGCGATACAACTCTTAGGTACTTCCGCAAACAAGAAATCAGTCTTTGAGACTTATCTTTGTCTTAGATTTATCAAAAGATGCTTATGGTCCTAGAAGAACTATATGCAACAAGAAAGCAGGTTAAAGAAGCTCTTCGTTGGACTAATAAAAAAGATATAGATTCCTTATGTCACAGACCGGATCTTCAAATCAAATGTGCTAAAGTACAAGACTGTGATTGCAAGCATTATAAGAAAAAGAAGCACTTCAAGAAGTATAAATAGTCTTATTCCTCTTCTCATCCATCCAGAAAGAAAAAATTTAAGTTCTTCAGGAGAAAACAGAAAAGACACACGAAAACATATCGTTGCTACCTTTGTGGTAAAAAGGGACATTTTGCAAAATAGTATCCTAATAGGCCAAAATAAGCAATTCAACTCATTCAACAGATTCATGATCAATATGATATGAATCTAGATGAAGCTGATATTGAATCCTTATTCTCTGAGGAAGATGATCTATCCCTTGATTCTTTCATAGGAATCAGAAATGAAGACAGTGATTTTATCACTGAAGAAAGTTTTCAAATCAAGCCTGATCCACCTTATCCAATTGAAACCATCTCCCAAAAATCCACAAAACAACCTGTTCCTTTTTATCTGGTCCAACTCTTTACTAGTAGATATGAAAAGCCTATCAAGGCTATTGCTTTCATAGATACTGGTACATACCGAACCATAGTCAACCCTAAACTCTTTCCAGACCATTTTTGGAAAGCCCATACCTAATTCTTTAAAGCCATTGATGGAGATGATTTCTCCATTGACCTCATAACTGTAAAGCCTATTAAAATCCAATTCCTGCCTAACTATTTTGTTTGGACTCAAGTCTTAGGTTCGGCCTTACCTAAGAAAGACATCCTAATTGGATTTGATGTTATCAACCAACTTTCTTATTTATCCATTGAAAGTCAAGGTTTAAGATTAAAGAAATAGTTTCTTCCTTATACCTCTACACCAAATTTGTTTACAGTTTCTTTGGTGGCCTATTTTGATGATCTTAAAGCCCAACTCATTAAAAATAATTGTTGTGAAAGTCATACAGATTTTGTTCTCAAGTGTTCCAGTCCGTTTTGGACCCACTCATAATTCTTTATTTCTTTGCCCTTAAAAAAAATAAAGATATTAATCCTACCAAGGCTACGCATCTTAGAATAAATCCAGAAGATCAAGCCTTAGTGGTCCAAGAATATTCTCAACTACTACAACAAGGATTAATTGAATCAACTAAGTCAGATTGGGCATGTCAAACTTTTTATGTCAATAAACGATCTAAACAAATTCGAGGAAAGAAATAGCTTGTGATTGATTATAAGCCATTAAACTATTTTCTCAAAGATGATAAGTTTTATTTGCCAAAAATATCGTCTTTGATGACATTTCTCAAAGATGCCAAGATCTTTTCTAAATTTGATATCAAATCTGGCTTTTGGCAACTTGGGATTCATCCTGAAGAAAGATACAAGACAATCTTTTACATTCCTAACCACCACTATCAGTGGACAGTTATGTCCTTTGGATTAAAAGTGGCTCTTTCACTATTTCAGAAGGCAATGACATGTATCTATAAGCCGATCTTATCTTCTACTTTGATCTATATCGATGACATCCTTCTCTTTTCTAAGGATGAGACAATACATTATCAATTATTGTAGAAGTTCATGAATATCACTGCTTAATATGAGATTATACTATCAGAAAAGAAAATGCATATTGCAAACAAGAAATATACTTTCTTGGCATGACTTTTAAAGATGACACTTATAAACTTTGTCCTTATATAGGCCAAGAATTACTACAGTTTCTTGATACTGACTTTTCAGTTAAGCAAGTTTGCCAGTTTCTTAGTGTGGCCAACCATTCTAGGAACTTTATTCCTTAGTGTGCTTATCCATTGCAACAATTATTGAAAAAGAAGCCACCTCCACGGACATTCAAACTCAGGCTGTAAAGAAGTTAAAGAAGATCTGCTCGAATCTCCCACCTTTATACATACCAACAAGTGGATAAATGATCATTAAGATTGATGTGAGTGATGAATATTAGGGGGCTATCCTTTTAGTGGAAAAAGTAGGAACCATACAAATTTGTGTTTACGCCAATGGCAGGTTCAAAGACTCTGAATGCCACTATCATTCTACTTTCAAGAAAATCTTAGCGGTGAAGAATAGTATTAAGAAGTTTGAATTTCACCTCATAGGATATGATTTTCTTATCCTCATGGACTGTTCTTCCTTTCCAAAAATCCTTGAGTTCAAAAGAAAACAAGTTTCACATTTTCAGCTGCTGAGGTGGAACGAATGGTTTTCTAAGTTCTCTTTCTCTGCTCCGTATATAAAAGGAGACGAAAATCTCATCTCGAATTTATTACCAAGACCATTTCAAAAATACAAGCCTCTCCATTTGATAACCTTTGTTTAGACTATCCCGATAATTTACATGGCTAGGAATCCTAATACAATGGTTGACCAAAAGTATCCTCCCGGTTGGTATTTCACTAAAGCAATGACTAAACAGCAGCAGATAGAGAAAATGCTAATGGCCCAGTATTCAGCCATTAGGCAGTATGACAAGACATACATCCTTCCTGAAGTGTTCAATCCACAATACACATTCATGAAAGTGTTCAAAATTTCTACTGAAGGACTATTTCCAGAGCATAGTCTCCATATGTTATGGTACTTATGTTCCATGCATTTTATGGCATTTGAATTCTGTCCTCTTAAATGGTATAATCTGTTAACTGCCCAGATGTTACCAGAAAATCCCAGGAAAGTTCTTAAGCTGGTTTCGTCCTTTAGATATCTGGAAACAATTCTTCTTTAAGGCTCTACATGACAATTGGAATATGAATATTCAAGCTAAAGAAGTTCATACTATTGTGTTTCCTCAAATGGTATGAACACTATGCCTTGTTTGAAGTTTACTAGACTTTTCTTTATTCTCTATGGGAAAATTGTGACAGTCACCCGTTGGAAATCAGAGAACTACAAAAACAAATTGCTACTACGAATCATTACATTCCCAAATCACTTTGGCCTCTATATCATGAGAAAGCTTCTTGGGAAGAAATTCCTTTCGAACACAAGGTCCAGCTAGAAAATGCCAAATAAGATAATATACCGATAAAATCTTCTCACAATTCAGCAGGACCTTCTAAAGCGGGACTCTCCAAACCACGTTGTACAATCCCACATCCTCGATTTCTGGGTTTGATTATATCTATATATACATGAATCTCTCTCCTAGTCACAAGCTCATCAAAGAAAAAGGACAATACTAGGGATCTGAAGGAATATTTTACTTTAATAATGTAAAATAAATGTGTTTGTTGATTTCTACTTTCTGAGTTGGAAACATTATCTTCATTGTCAGCTTGTAATAGTTATATTTAGTGCTTGTATGAGATGTCTTAACAGCATAATGTGTATCCTCTCCTATATAAGGATAACTTGTTTAAGTTTTAACCAAGTTGGAGTAGGTGAAATAAAATTTTCTCTAAGTTTTCTCATCATGAGTTTCTAAATTTCTCTTCTTTCTCTGATCAATATCTAAAACCTCCATATATTCTATTTCTCTATATAATCATTCATTATAGTTCTAATATGATGTTGGACTTTTGTCAATACATATGAACAAAAATATACAAAATGACCACAGAAAGTAGTTCAAGTTATTGACGAGAGGACCTTTATGGTAATAGAGATACTATTATTTATTTATTCTATCCAAATAAATATAAAATTTTTTTTCTCACCGTACATAAATATTTGGGATTATTATTAGAATAATATATTTATATTTTTTTTATTAAACTCTCAAAAAATTAATAAAAAGCCTTTATTAGGAACAAAAATAATAAACATATGACAATATGCTATTAATATTTTTTTATTAAATTATTTTTTTCTTACTTTTTAATATTAGTTCTCTGATTTTTTTATACATAAAATATATTTACGTAATCCTAATAGAATTAGATTTCTAATTAATAAATTATTAATACTATTCACTAATAAATTAATTTATTACATGATAAAATTAATTCAATTAACTAATACAATTATATTGACTTTTTGATAAATTTGTATATCCCTCATATTTTCATTTTTATATATATTATGATTATAATTATAATTATAATGATTAGTCACTTCTTTGCTAATACATAATTTTTATTTTTTTAATGGATAAATTATTTTGCTTTAATTTATACTTTTTTATAAACTAATTTATAATTTAGCTTTTTAATTAATTTATTTACGTATAAATAAAAAAAACGAAAGCTAAAAAAAATAAAATTCAGAAAGTAAAAAGAATTATTAATCAATAGTCCTAATAGAATTAGACTTCTAATTAATATATTATTAATATTATTCACTAATAAATTAAATTATTAAATGACAAAATTAATCTAATTAATTAATACAATCATATTAATTTTTTAGTAAATATATTTGTCAACACTCATTCCCACTTTTATATATAGTACTATTTTTTTATTAACGTGTTTTGCACGTAATTATTTTATATTGAACTCGTCATTAAGTTAGTTTTGTTTTTATATTTAATTCTTATATCATACAATATATAAAAAAAATCATACCAAATTATTTAGCTTATTAATTATCTTACCCATTATGATTATTAATTTATTTACTGTATACAAATTATTTTATCTATTATATTTTTTTACCGTTTCTTCCTAATATTTTTTATTAAATTATTATTATTTTAATTAATGTATCTTGTACGTAATTATAAGATATTGGACTCATCATTAATCACCATTAGATTTTTGTATAATTTTTGTATTAATTTGTTTTATCTTATTATGGTATTTTATTCATAATGAATTATAGTAATGTGTATTTATATCAAATTACTAATTTATCTATTATTAAGAGTTGTATATAAAATAGAGGTAATAAGTATTTTAGGTTATTGTAATAATAAATTATGTATGGTGGATTATAGTGATGAATTTATTGATTTATTGATTATAATTTGATTGTCCATTGTTCAAAACTTAATTGTTTATCATTTTAAACTTGATTGTTCATCACATGTTTATCACTTATAGATTTAATATTTATATTTTGATTGTACATCATTTTGAATATGATTGCTCATTGTTTTGAACTTAATTATTTATTGTATATTTATTACTTATAACACATTTTTTATTACTTATTAAGTTATTTAGTTAATTATTAATATTTAAGATAATTAATTTAATAAGTAAAAAAATTAATAAAATAATTAAAATACTATAAAATTAAAAATAAACTAAATTAAAATAATATTAATATTAAATTTATATTAACATAAATAAAATAATATAATTCATAAATATATTAAAACTAACATTTTTTCATCCAAAATAATAAATAATTAAAATACTCAATAATACTAAATAATTAAGTTAATTAATTTAATAAGTAATAAAAATTAATAAAATAAAATAATTTCAATATTTAGTTATTTATTTTTTATATATTATATATAGTTACATAGTCTTAATAGAATTAGATTTCTAATTAATGAATTATTAATATTATTTACTAATAAATTAAATTATTAAATGACAAAAACAACTCAATTAATTAATATAATTAAATTGGTTTTTTTAGTAAATTTGTTTATTTTTTCCCAATTTCCACTTTATTATTATTATTATTATTATTATAGTGTTAATTAAAAAAATAAAGTTATAGTGGGTATATATATAACATAGTCATCTAATTATAATAAAATTGAACTTCTAATTAATAAATTATTAATACTATTATTAATAAATTAAATTATTAAATGACAAAACTAACATAATTAACTAATACAATTATATTGGCTTTTCTGTAAATTTGTCTGTCCTCCCTACTCCCATTTTTATATATAGTATTATATTATATGATGGATAAATTAATGTAATTTCTCTTAGGTTTAATGGAATACATTAGTTGATTTTTTTATTTTTTGAAATATATTATAAAATTTTTTAGATTTGGTTTAATATACTAAATAGTCATTTGATTAATTTTTTCTATTATATATAAATAAAATGCCAAAAGTTTTCCTTCTTTTTTGTCTTAAAAATACCAAAAAAAATTTAAATGTCAAATTTATAAAAAAAAAATAAATAAGGATATTTTTTATTTTTTTAATTGACTAATAAAATATTTTAGTTGACCAATGAAATATTTTATTTAAAAGTTACCAGAATGTCTATTCAGTTATTCAAACCAAACAAGAGGAACTTTATAATGTATTTCTAAAAATGAATGGACTAACTAGTATATTCAATCAAAACTTATATATGTATGAATAATTTACCCTAAAATCATTATATTTTCATATTAAAAAAATCAGTATATTTTCATATTTATGAAAAATCATTACTATTTTCAATTTTTATAATAATATATTCACTTATATTAACATTAAAATTTTATGGTTAATTTGTTATTGAAACATTAAGTAAAAGATGGAAAAAAAATCAATATTGATAAAATTTATTCATTCTTTTTCCTTTTAATTTTGAATTGTGATGATCATCTAGCATATTGAGGAGATAAATTTAGGAGTTATATATATATATATATATATAAAGTTTAGTTTTAAAGTATTCCCGTCACTTCTAAGATTGAATGAAATTTTGAATTCAATTCTTCTGGTCTCTATTTGTATTGATACAAATTTATCACCTTTATAATAATTGTATAGTCTAATATCCACTATACCTCCTAATAAACAAGAAAGAATCATATCCATGAAAAAAATTTTAAAATATAAATAAATATTCTTCTTGCTGAAATCATGTTTATCCAAAAATTTACAAATCAATCCCGTTATACCATACTCATCCCGGCCAATTGAGACAAAGAAGCAATTGAAATATTTCTTACTTTATGGTTATTAGAAAAAGTTTTATGGTAGTTTTAGGGGAGAGATAAAGCCCCCCTCCTTCTAAATTTCTTGTTTTGACAACCATTCTCTTGTCTCTTATTACATTATTTAAATTACACATAATTTAATTTAATTAAGTGCCTTTGATTTGAGATTAAAGTTCTTGTCCATCAACACAAATTTAATTAATGTACCATTTAAACAAAATTAGTTTGTATACCACCTTCATTAGTTTTACACATGCATTATTAAATAAATTGTTTTTTTCTATAATTTAAAAAATTATATCTTCATTTTTAATAGGCATAAAGTATATTATGTTCTCTCCAAGTGTCCGGATTTACCATTTTTAACTAGTAAATTTAATTTATATTATATTTATTTAATTTTATAAATTTAATATAATGACTATTAACTATATTCTAAAAAAATTGTCTTTACTTTTCAAAGAAAAAATTAATTAACAAAAAATTAATATTTAAATTTAATTAATAAAAATAATAAAATAATTTGGAATTGTGCATATTCCTATTTTATGCATGCACAAAAAAGTAAATTATGCAGTGACCAATTTATTTTTTAATTTTTAAAAAAATGTAGGCATGCTAGTCCAACAAGCGCCTGTGATCATCTTTTTTTTTTTGCCGTGCCACCAAAAACTACCATAAATTTAGAATTAGTTTAAAAACTACCATAAAATCAGAATTTATAAAAAAACAACCATAAGATAGAAAATAGTTTTCCTAACTACTACAAATTAAAAAATATTCCAAAGCAATTAGCAGTTCCAAGTACTCGCAAATCAAAATCAGCAGGCAAACCTTCGAACAATTTTCACATCTTAAACCTTTGATAAGAAATGGGATATCCATATTCCAAAATCAAGATTGCATATATTTGATACACTTGATTAGCTGTGTTTCATCTCTATCTCCCTCATCATCAATATCAAACTGATTAATGGCGAAATCTACATAAAAATCGCCATTACTTCAACTGAATAATGATACCTTTCGTTCATGTTGACATATAATTTTCACTAATATACTACACACAAGTTTCCTCAAGTGCGGAAGTTGAGGTCGCTTGGACATTCTCTTATTCCTGGTTATCAAAGATGTCGATGCATTTTTTCAGATATGACTTTGCCTCCTCGTTTTTTTCCACCTCGTATAGATGAAGAAGCTCTTCTTTAAACCCTACGTCTGTCCAGTTCACTGACGTGAGCTGTCCGCACAGCTTAGTGATCTCTAGCAGACACTCTGAAGCCGTGATGTGAACCTGAGTTTAAGAAAATGGTATACAGTGAAAAATCAACTATACTTGTCTCAAGAACATGAACATCCTTTGGCAAGGAAACACTGGTGTGAATTCAAAACCAGTTAAAAGAGTTGGACATCGCATGATAAATTCAAACATACAGGCAATCTTCCTAGAATTTCACTTCCTTTTAGGGATATAATTGCATAAATCATGAGGACGATGTATCTGAATATGGGTAATGGTCAAATAGGGCAAAACAAAAACTGATAAGGAAAAATAAAATAGCTCTGATCCTTCATAACTTGGTAAATTTCTGGCTGTAAAATGTGGTTTAATTTAAGTATGCACTAGCAATACTTGAGACATGTAATATTAAGCAAAAAGTATTTTATTATATATATATATATATATATATATATATATTTGTGTATCATGTGAAATGTTACATTAGTTATGCAAATCCATCTGAATAATAGTATATACCAGATGACACCACTATGACCATTTCATTAAATACCATCTTGCACGACGAATTCTAACATAAATTATGCATAACAAGAGACTGATTCTTTTTTCTCTGAAAACCCAAGAGAACTCTTGTTTTCATAGTACAGAACCTATCCATTCGTGCTTATTGACATGCCATTTCAAAGCCATGTATATGCATAGCATGCCAATTAAATATTAGCAATCAGATCAATGGTTTTCCAGAATATATTACTGACATAAGTACTGACTTGATGTATTAACTAAACAGGGAAAAAACTTGACATACCTGGGCTATCTTTACTGTGCTTATGCATTCAACTATTTTAGGTGATGCTGAGCGAAACAACTGAAGCCAAAAAGAAAAATTGATTAAAGTCTAGACAAGCAGTTCAGTCAAAAGTGATTCAAGAATAAACTTTGATTACCTCTTGAACTAAAGAAGTTATGCTACCATGTATGGAGGTTCTTTCAGAGTCCTCAATATTGCTGAACCTCGAGCAGAGTTCTTTAATTAATGAAAACGCTGATGTCTTGACTGGCCAAAACAGTTAAAGTGTTTTGTAAGCAAAGTTCTTTTGCAATAAAGACCAAATTTAAAGTAGGTAAAAGCAATTGCCTGTCCACTGAAACCGAGGCGAAAGAGAGATTACTATCATATCCATCAAGTTCTTTTTCTGATCAAGAATATCTTTTACAAGTGCTACATGGATGCACGACTCCACACAGCCCAAAACCTTTTCCAGTGGAACAGTAGAATCTTCAACGTCTTCTGATTCTGCTAATCAAGAAAACATAGTGTTCAGACTACAATATTACTTATGAAGCTTTCACACAATTTTTCTATTATGATACAGATGTATTTAAGATAAGCCATAAGGACAAGTGGAGAACACTATCAAAGGAATCCGTTTTATATTCGGTTAAACATTTAATTATACTGCTATTGTACACTGCTAAACTTAGGTTCTCTCACGATTTGTAAGCAGGTGGAAGATCATAACATCTGAGTGAATATATGGAGTTCAATAAACAACCTCCTTTGGTAATATCATTTGCCAAAGGTGTCTGGCCAGATTTATTGGCAACAGCTGAGTTGCACATCCCAAATAATTGTGGAAAAATGGCATTAAAGAAATCTGGATCCCCAAAAGCTTTTATAATCTGTGAAGACGTAAAAAGAATATACGATAAATTTATCTTCAAAAGAGCAAAAAACTGAAACAGTAAGTTGCAAGTCAAATGTTAATGGCAACTCAATGAAGTAAAAATTCAGCAATCACCACAAGACTATTCCAGTATTCCACAGCACCCTGGATAATAATCAGGTATTCTTATCAAAATTAGAGTTAGGTCACTCATTCATCAAAACAAATATGGATCACTATCTTCTAGAAAAAGTTATAGTTAGTGTGATTTTGTGGCTTGAATTTGGATATGTGATTTATAACCCGACCCAAGAAGCCTGCTATTTAACCCAAAATGGATAAAAAAATGGAGGTCAGTGTGTTATCTTATTTTGTGCGGTCCTATCAAAACTAACATAGGAGAGACTTGCTCTGTTAGATGGCAACTTGGAAATAGGATTTTTCACAATTGGTTTCAGTTCTTAGCTTTGTACATTGTAACAAGGAAACACATGTCGGTGCCTGTTAAATAAGAAAAAATTTAACTTAATGGAAAAATATTATACTGTTAAGAATAAAGTTATCACTTGGATGAATGCTTTGCAGAACCACCAGTAAATGGCTACCTGGTCAAGAGAATGGAAACCTGCTTCACGATATTTCTTCACCTTTTTCATGCATGCAGAGGACACCATATCTAAAATTGCCTTGGGGGTCGCAGGATTTTTGGAGGTAATTGCTTTATGGCATGATGCAGAAAGAGCACCAATTGCATCTAAAAGAGCATTCTTTCCCTGTTAAATTGAAATTAATTAACAAACAGAAGGTAAAAAGAAACACAAAAAATACGAACTCTTTGTTATCACATAAATAGAACCATGTATAAATTTATAATGAAATGAACATCATAACCTGAAATAATTCTGCTGGACATGTAAAGTAGAACTCATTGTTAAGTTGTCTTAATCGCCATAAAAATTCCACAATTTTCCTAATTTGCTATTACAGACAGTAAGACAGAGCATACACCTTAATTATTGGATCAAATCACGGCTAGGCTACAACAACTAATTAATTTACTTGCTAATGGGAAAATTAATCAAGCATGCCAATAGATTTGATGGTCCACAATCAAGAGATCAACGTCCGTGTCAAAATATTCTTCTACAATGGTTTTAGTGGATATACAATAGAATGAATATTTATGACCTAGTCAAATTGCTTCTAATAACTAAATTATGTGATTTTTCAAAGTACAAGTTTGCAAGTCGAGAAAAAATTCAATTCTTAATTCTAGGATTAACCACTTTAAATTTGACCTGCAACATTTGCCGTATTGAAATATATGAACTAATATTCTTACTTCCCATAGCCGGCCAGGTATTTCCTTCATAAGAGCTTCAAGCAGAACATAGTGATGAGAAGACAATGATTCACCCAAAACTTCACTCAGCTTGCAAATTGCCTGTGCCGACTGCATGTGCCAGCCAATAACAAACACACAACTTAAAATTACAAGCACAAAAGAAAAGGAACAGTTCTAAACTATCAAGAAATAAAAACAGAATGCTACTGAAAGAAGTAAGAACAACATTTACCTTTCTTTTCCTTGCCCAAGATGATGATGCAAGGCCCTCACAAATAAGAGAAACAATTTCTCCCAAATACAATTGAACAGTGACCCTTTCACCACTTGTGTTGTCTTCCCACAGCTCCTCATATAACCCGGAAACATGCTTATCATGATCAAATCTGCACCAAAATTTTTTAAATCTTAAAGTTGAAAAAATCTCTAGCTATAATTGACATATTTAAGCAAAAAGGCTTCTTCAACAGGATCTGGCAAAAGAAAATTTTCTGATAAGATCATGTTCATGATGAAGTTGGATTACCCCAGGAAAAGTGCAGGAAATATTTGGAAGACAAGACAGATGATATCTTAGATTAGCCTACACAAAATATCTTTTCAAACCTTGAAATAAATATAACTGGAATAACTGCCACATGATATCCACTTATAACATCAGATGCCATTGATGAAAAGCTTTTCAAAAGAATTGCACATGAAATCTGTGCATTTTCTTCCCCAGTTTGCAAAGCTATAGTGTCTTCAATCAACTTTTCAGCTTGAGTTGGACTTGCATGTTTCAAAACTATGGCACAAGCACTTGCAAAAGCACGTTTAGCAACAGCACTCTTCTCCTCCTTCACAGCTGGAAACAATAGCCTTAATAGTGTGTTTGCAAATGGTTTTATATCTGCTCCGACTTTCTGGACCAATAGGCTAATAAAGCTAGCAACACCAACCCTACAATAGAAGAAGTTGGCTCCATTAGCAGTTTCCATAACAAAGAATTACGATTTTCTTGAAATCCATTATTGGCAATAACAGGGACACCACCACCATAGGTTTACATAGGTTGAAACGGGTTAGAGTTGCATTCAACAGATATACTAATTTTTAACCTATTTAAGTAATAAAATACTATATATTAATATCCATTTAACTGATATTAGTTGTTCGCCTGTAAATTACTCAAGTAGTAATTGACCTAATTATTCAAAATGAAACTTAAGGCAACTAAATGAAATCCATCTCAATAGAGTGGATTTCTTTTCAGAAGTTATTCTCAATTATAGTCATAATTTCCTCTACCTCATCTGGAGAAGCAAAAATCCAAGGGTAACATTCACAGGCTCCAAGATATATTTTGACTCCATTAAATATAATTTCATAAGACATTCTGAAGATCAAAATGGTCAAGGAGAATAATTTAATAGTTTATCAATCTCACATTCACGATAATAATGAAACATGTCTATAAAAGACAAGCAGAAATACTTCTTTGAGTGGTTGAACCACTCATGTGTGTAATATAAGGCTAAACTACCAGATTTATTATGATCTGCATAAACACCAGTGTTTCTGTACAACAGGCAGACACTTGTCTTTAATTACCATACTGTGAATTAAGAACTCCCAGTAAAAAAACAAATGCATCACCTTAGGTCCACTTCATCAAACATTTATTTAAGCTACTACTACACTCTCAAAAATCAAAATCACCACTGCAAGTAATTGCTATTCATAGGGATGGCAAATGGGTGGGTATGGATTGGGCTGCATACAACCTGAGTTAGGATAAGTAGTTAGCAGTGACTGTATTTAAAATCTGTACATATCATTATCTCTCTTGTGGAAAGATGTCAAAAAATTATCTGCCTTCAATCAGTAAGAATCATGGACAGGCAGTGGTTCATATGCCTGGATGGCATTTATTGTGACACTAACTAAATTTTAACCATGAAAGTGCACACAATTATTCATGTGAATATTTGAACAGCCAGAAGTCATCATAAAAAGTTATTTTTATTCAAATACAATTACAATTGATTGGAAGTATTCATACCATTGTCATTTGTCAAAACCTTGAAATAAATATATTGGACTTGATTCTTTAGTCTAAAAGGGAAATGAAAAATTAAGACCACAGAGATTACGTTATTAAGATAATGTAATAGCTATGACAATTAGATAACTTCTAGCCTACTACCAAGATAATTATGGCTGAGAACTGTTCAATTACATCCAAATAATGAAATTGAATCTATCCATATTGGATAACTAGGTTCAGGCCTTCTCCATTCTCAGTGCAGTTATTTAAAAACATTTAACCTGAAAACATTTATTAAGAGTTTATTGAACAGTTTATATAATTATCTAAATTATTCTTTTCTTTTCCTGAACAGATCTGCTCATATTTTAGGAGTCATCCTAGTTATAATCTGAAATACAGCAATTTAGTTTGTAACTTGGAAACCCTTAAAAGATGTCTGAAACCAAATGACAAAACTAATCTAATTTATTCAATTGAAGATCTCTCGCAATTTCTACAGTGGGACCCTTGCTATATTTTCTTATTTCTGCTTCTAAAAATCTGATGAAAAAGCACTGCAAAATTAACTATGTTACTTTTAGGTCTAAAAACAAAAAAATTTAGGTCTCCCTTTTCTCTCCAACCTGTGAACTTAGGAAGTGAGGTGTCACGGCAAACTGCTCTAAAGAAAGAATAATATATTGAATTATTACCTTCAAAGCAGTGAAATTCAACTTCATTACACATTTACTCACCTAGTATTGAGGCCAACCCCTGATTGAACCAAATGAGCAAGCCGAGGTACCAAGACATCTAGTGAATCAGTGTTCACAACATTTAAGCACAAGTCAAGAGTTTCCCACATTGAAGAACCTTTTGCAATTGCAATGCGCAAATTCTCAAGCTTCTCTGTATGCATCCCAACATTTGCCGCATGCAACTAGAAGGAAAAAATAGTGATTTGATTATTGAGTAGAATGATAAGCATAGAAAATTCACAAGGATGCTAACTGACACAAACCTCAACATAATTGAGCCCTTGGTCTTCAAGACTTGATAAACTTTCAAGCATACAGCAGACCAAATCAGACAAATGTGGACGAAGTGCAACCCCGGCACCCTATAAATAAAAATGAATTATTGCATTCACAAACATATGAGAGTAATACACCGACCAATGAATTGATCGCCTAACAATAATTAGATGAAGCCAAGATTCTTCTGTATCCTTAGTTAAACTAAAAGCAAAGAACAGAGATCTATTTGTAACTTGCATTCACCAATTGGTATTCTGAACATGGTTTTGTCTAAAAGGAAAAAATAAAAAATAAATCATAAGGTTCAGAGAAGTTACCACAAAATCTTTTGGATTTTTAATCCATGTTCATTAAAATCCAATGTTTGAAGTTATTATAGTAGGTTTTCATTCAGGAGACCACAGCTAAGACAAAATTCTGGGCAATATATGAGGATAAAGAAGCCTCAATCAGTTCGTGATATTGTACCCCTTAAAGTCATCATCATTAACATCCTTGTTAAGATTATACAGATATTATACAGATGAACTAAGTTCATCAGAAACAGCTAGTTATCTCACATGTACTTTCAAGGCTCCTGCCCAGTGCCCACTAATCAGTTCCTGATATTTAGGTATTTCTGGGTCAGTTCAGGTTGGGTGGGACTTCTTTGTTGTTTGACTCAAAATTCCAGTTGCCTGACTGAAATGATATTTTCAGTAGTTAAGGTTGGGTTGGATTTTTTAGGGGATAAAGTTGGGCAGTATGGTTGGGGCCCAACTGATGCACAGCCCAACTTCATGCCTTAACTACAAAACGTAAATACTTCAACCATCCAATAGGAAGGCCGACTCCTCATTTTGTAATCACCTAAAATTTGTGTTATTGGTGAATGATTATTCTAACCAAACTCAGCACAACAACAATGCAGAATATATCAAACCTTTGCAAGCTTCATGACAACTCCAATTGAAGCCTTACGAACACTGTCAACTTTACTCAATATGCCTTCTGAAAGCAACAAAGGCAGAACTATCTCCATTGCTTTGCTGGCATCTGATATTTCACTAAGTGAGACATCACATAATCTTATTGTTAACGAAGATACAGCACGGCATAATCTGTCAGCAGCATTTCGAACAGTTTCCTTTATGTCATCCATGGCACGAAATGCTACCATCCATATTTTCTTCAAATGCTTCCCAACCTGTGTAAGAAGAATGCAATAGAAGAAAATGACAACTGAAACTTTGAAGACATTGAAGATGCCATAGATGAAATAATACAAAATTCATACGCATTAATCACCTTGAGATTTGATTAAATAGAAAAAAAAAAAAAGCACGCTAGAAGATTTTGTTAAAGTTTAAACAGAACTCAATGCTGTTGATGTGGTTTGCATATGGATAACAGTAACACATAGGTATTGCTAGTGGGAGTTGTTGATAGCTATTTTTCTCATATACTATACTGCTTGGTTGAATACATAGTCAAGGATAAGCACAATTGATCTAGAGAATTGCAGACTTTCGACTGACTAGCATTCATGATATAACTTGTCTTCAGCTGTTTTCACAATGCTGCATGTTAGAAAAACCAAAAATCATATGACCAGAAAACATAAGGATTGTTGTGAGATATTGAGAGATATTTGAATAATATTATTAATTAGCTTGATTTATGTAATTAGAAATAGGTAGAGATTTATTTCCTAGTTTGTATTATTTCCTATTCTTTATATATTTGTTTCCTATTTTATATTTATAAAGTTGTATATATAAGGCTTTCTACTATCAATAAAATTATCGATTTCTTTTCATTCTTATTTCTTTATATGGTATCAGAGCCATGGGTTCCAATGGAACCCTACTTGGAAATCAATCCAAGAATTATGCTTAAGTAAGCATCTCTTTGTCATAGTTGGGTCATCATAAGTGATTCATTTTGTTTTTCTGCCCTTGAACGTAAACTATGTAATTTCTTAGGTTACCCTTGTCGGGTGACATTTGCTGTCGATATATCTCGCTTAACTCTCATCGGATTGTACGACATCTTCTTCTACCTAGTTGGGTCTACATTGGTGTAGTGTGAGGCCTTTTGTGTTACAGATTTTGTCGGTTCGTATGATATTTTCTACCTGGTTGGGTCTACACTAGTGTGGTGTGAGGCCCTTTGTGTTACAGGTTTTGGAGCTCTTTGTTTTTTTTTTTTTTTACATCTATAACAAGTTGAACATGATCGATATCTATGTTCCAACTTGAGGGGGAGTGTTGTGAGATATTGAGAGATATTTGAATAATATTATTAATTAGCTTGATTTATGTAATTAGGAATAGGTAGAGATTTATTTCCTGGTTTGTATTATTTCCTATTCTTTATATATTTGTTTCCTATTTTATATTCATAGAGTTATATATATAGGGCTTTCTACTATCAATGAAATTATCGATTTCTTTTCATTCTTGTTTCTTTACAAGGATGAATGTGAATATTGAAAAGAACTGACTTAGGCCATCAAACTCTCATCCAGTTACATCAATGAGGCAAAACACGCACAATGACTGTTCTAGAAAATGAGAACCAATAAAAATAAAAGTCATACATTTGAAAATTGATCCGAAGAATTTTTTATATGTATTTGATATTTTTATTTAGAACTATTAGAGTAAAATCTGTAAATAATTCATATATATAAGAAATTATTATTGATATTTAGAATTTTCATTCTTCAGGTTACTCAAAATGATCATGAACTGCAAAAATGCAAATTTTTTAACCACTAAAATTGCATAAGAGATTAAATCTTTTTGAACAGTACTTACTCTAAGAATCATTGCAAATAAATATAATATATTTTGAAAATTTGAAGTTCTAGCAAATCCAGGACTAAGTTAATTCTTTGAGTTAAATATTCAACATGCATGTTGATCCAGTTTCAGATTGCAAGACACATGAGTATTACAGGCATGATTACAAAAGAGTTTGCTATCTAGCCATCCTTATTCACAGTTGTGGTAAACACCACTGTCAACGCACAATTTTAAATATCAAGCAGGTTGTAGTGACAAAGACATGATACAAGTTATTATCTATGTAAATTTGTAGAAATGCTCATCAAACAATATGAAATTGGTTATGAGAAGCAATGGAATGCTTGAAAGATTTTAATATTCCTATTTTTATATCAAATTGGAATAATGGGGAAAACAAAAGGAAAAGAACAAAGAAAGCATCCGAACTTATCATTGAGTCATTGTTCCAAGGTTAGTACTTCAGACACTACTTAAATCGAAAAGATCACAATGCCTAACTGACTAAGACAAAATAACAAACAAGAGCATTTACCTGTTCAAATTTTCGTCCTTGGATAATATCTGCAAGGGCAAGGCAGGAAGCCTCACGTGATCGCCAAAGTCTAGATCCACATTGTATTATTAAATCATCAATGATAGTGTCTAAGTGTTCATCAATAGTTTTCTTAGGTTCTGCAACTAGCGATTTCCATATGTGTCCCATAGCATCCTATAAATGTTGTACAAACAGTAACAAGCAACAGAGAATTCATTATCTGCTCAGTACGTGGCAAATATAGAACAAATCATAGTTTCCAGTAGTATGTATTTAAGAATAAAATTATTAGTTCTACCTCTAGAAGCATGTATTTTTAAGGAAAAAAAAATTGAAAAGAAAAACATGTTTTGCTTAGACCTTTCTTAGATATAAAACTGAAAAGCAATGTATCTCCTGGCCTGAAGAGCACAAGAATGCATACCTGAACATTTTTATCAGGATCATATTGATACCTAATTAGCCGTGGGATCAATAATCGTAAGTGTGGTTGGAGAGCATCCCCAGCTTGCTTGGCTATCTTTGAAAACCCAAAAGCAGCACCTCTCTTGGAATTTATGGAAGCTTGGTGATTGGCCAGATCCATGAACTTATAAATTAGGTCTGGTTGACCCATCTCATTAGCTAGATTGCAAAGTTCCTTATAAGTGCTAAGTTTTCCTCCACTGAGACTTTCACCAACAGCCCCCTCTTGAAACACTTCAGAATCTTCAACCAACTGTATGTAAAAAGCTCCAAACCTTCACTCTTAATATCTCAAATTCACAAAAATAAAGCACCAAAAGAGATGTTGAATCCCATGTTCTTACCTTGATGGCTCTTTTCCTTTTCCCTGAGCCAGTCAAAGTGGCGACTAAAGCATCTACTAAGTTTTTCTTCATTGACGCATCACCAAGTTCATAAACAATACTCATGCCCTGGGATGCCAGCTCTTGTGTAAGTTCATTCTGTTCACCTAGTAGGTGAGAAAATGCCTCCTGCATTCATTTGAAAACCATGTAAAATGATAATCCAAATCATATAGCAATGATATATAAGATTACAAGAATCTAGAAGTATTCAGGTAACGATAATAAATTCCTATAGAAAAGACATTGTACGCATTTGGAATATGTCTTATCATGCCGTCAACAAACCTGCCACATGACACACCAAAAGGATTTTAAGAGCCCTATGCATGTGGAATAGTGAATTTGCAACTATTTTATTTACTATAGTATTTTAGAAAGCGGATTCAAAAACCAACCCCAACAAGTTTGGGCTTGAGATGAAGTTCAACGGAGTAATGTGTACTCTATTCAACAAAGCCCTGATTTCAAATAGTTGGAGGTTAGTGATAAAGATCCTGTGATAACCCAGATTTTCTACAAAAAAATTTTGTTTTAATCTATTTTGATATTAATTTATTAATATTTCTATTACATAAAATTCTATTTTTATTTGATTGGTTACATTTTAAAGAAATCTGCAAGAAAAAAAAAATTCTGTAACTACTCCTATTTTTTTAAGAGTCCTTATCTATTAAAACCTCTATTCAATCTACAAACCATGATTCTCTCACGTTCTTTCTGGTACCAATTTCCATGATTCTATAGTAGGTTTAGAGAGAGAAAGAGAAAGGGGAGAAAAATAGGAAGAGAGGGAAGCTAAATACCATTTGTTGAATTTTCTCTACGGGAAGCACTATTCGGCTTCTTCAAAGCTGAAGGTTTTCCTTCCTTATTTGGTCTTTTTTTTTTTTCTGATGAAGCTCAACAAAATTCAATTTTACTCTATCTTTCCGGATTTCTTTTTTTTTTAGCTAAACCCATTAATCCTTTTTCAGCTTTTGCATCCTTATTCTATCAAATTACTGGGTGCTTTGATAAATTCACACTGTTGATCGCAATCTGCATTGTTAAGTTTGGTTTTGTTTTTAGACCTCTAATTAGGGACATGGATTTATGGTTTAGGGGGTGTTTGGGCGATAGAGAATTGATACAAGATAGAAGATTGACAGAGAACTTTCCTAACCAAGCTGCACCTGCCACTTGGAAGGTCTATTCTAGAAGGACAAGTGGCCCAAGGGAGCAGGGGTAGAAGGGTAATTAGCAGCTACAAGTTAGTTATAAAGAATAAGGGAGCAGATGGCTTGGGGTATTGAGTATTTTGCATGATGACCTCCAAGCTTGCTTGAAGGAAGGGGACTGTGTCCCTGGGCTGTGAGAAGCTGCTTCTCCAGATTTGTTCCTTCCTTTCTTCTTATTTCATTCTTTTATCTCTATCCATTGTAAATATCATAGCCCCCATTGACCTTTGCATATTGATCAATACAGCAGAGAGTAAATTCTCCATATTTCTGTTTATGAATACTGTTTGGCTGGAAAATATTATTGCTGTTCATTGTTGTGTGTTGCAGTAGCATTGCTGATTTGCTAACATTAAGATTGTTGTTGAGAGACCTAAAAGCATGTTTTGAATTTTTTTTATTTAATTGACTGATTTTTTTAACTTTTTGTAAACTATTTTTTTCCAAACCTGTTTTTATAAAAAAAATATCTATTTACCTGCTTCTATCCAAAAACAGTTTTCAAAACTCAAAAAAATTAAAAATAAATTTTTTTTCCCAAAAGAGTTTTTCTCAAATGCAATGTCAAACACCCCCTTAGAGGTTTATTGGGTAACCAAGCTACTCATAGGTTTCTAGTAAAGATAACTGTGCAAATGTTGAAAGACAGTGGGATTTTACAGTCAGGAGCACCATTAGTGTAATTGCTGGGAGCTAGTGGCACTAAGGTGATTGTAGCTATAAGAATCACTTGCTGTCATGGATTTCATAATCAAGCCAAGATTTGGGAAATTCTGACACCCTTGATAGATTGATGATCGAATAGCTCTCTCCATGCAAGTTTTGGATCTAGATTTTTTTAGATTTCTAGGTGAGTGGTAATTATGGTGCACAACCCGTCTTTTGTAAAATAATTATCTTTTATTGTTTTCAGCATCAAAATGAGTTTCAATACGGGAGATTATTAAACTATTATCTTTAACTTTTATTTTAGCAATTGGATTTGACTGAAATATTTTACACAATTAATTTTTCTATAAAATATTGTATCATTTGTACTAATTTTATTGAATATGTTATTAATTTAATTATTGTTAATTCTCTATAGAGTGTTAGGTATCTAGGAACATATTATTGATGTTTGTTGATTTGAATATCGTATGTATTGATATTTTGAAATTATCTGAACTGATTTATAATTATTTATATTCGAAAACAGTATTATTGAAATTGTTATCTTGTTATTTGATTTTGTAACTAATTTTGTTACCTGAGACCGAATCGATATTGTTTATTTAATTTTTGTTTATGAATATTGTTATTTTTAAAATAATTTTTGATTCTATTATTTGAAATTAATTTATATCGATGACTATATTTTCTTTATGAATATTGTTTTCAAACCAATACTGTACCTATCTATTATCTGGCTCTAATGTGAGCAATTTATATATTTATTATCTGATGGCTCTATTGTGAGTAATATATCTATTATCTGTACTCCCCCACATATATCATATCATTAGGATCGCATTCATTGTCAATATGTGTCAAGTCATTGCATTTGCATTAGAAGCATGCATATTGGATTTGTGGTAAAGGATATATGTATCTGTTACTGGTAGCACGCTTGCCAATTATATGGCATTTGGTGGTATGGGGTATCACCACTATACTGTACCATGTGTTTTAAATTTTTATCCAATTTGATTTGATTATATTACAAAGGATTTAAATATTATTTTGTTTACCAGTTTAAATTTTGAATATTAGATTATTTATGAAATTTTAAACTTTTCAGTATTTGGCATAAAATTTGATATTGATTTATATTTTAGATATTTAATTTTTGTGAATTCTGAATTTTTCAGTATTTGATATTCAATATTATACTATTTTGTTATTGAGAATTGAAAGTGTTTGAGAAACTATCCAAGTATTTGTTTGTTCCTAGTCTATTGTGTGTTATAATTATCATTCACTAAGCTGAAGAAACACAGAAATGGGAATAGAATTGCTTGTATTTTTATACACAATGAGTACACATATATATATATATGCTAAGGCGTCTACAATAGGAAACTAGAATCCCTACAATTACTCCTAAATATATGCCTACATTACTTCCTATGATCCTACATAATCTGTAACACTCCCCCTCAAGTTGGAGCATAAATATTGATAATGTCCAGCTTGTTACAAAGATAATAAACCCGAACCCCATTTAGAGCTTTCCTGAAAATATCTCCTAATTGTTCTCCAGTCTTTACATAACCTGTGAAAATTAAACCTTGTTGTATCTTCTCTCGGATGAAATGACAGTCAATTTCAACGTGCTTAGTTCATTCATGGAACACAAAGTTAGATGCAATATGAAAATTAGCTTGGTTACCACACTATAGTTTTGCTGGAGCTGAAGTCTTAAGACCTATTTCAGTTAAGAGTTGATATATCTACACAATTTCACAAACAAACTATGTCATAGCTCTATATTCCAACTCTGCACTCGATCGTGACACAACGTTCTACTTCTTACTCTCCCATGAGATCAAATTCCCTCCGACAAACACACAATATCCTGACGTGGATCTTCTATCTACCTTTGACCCTGCCCAATCTGCATCTGAGAAACACTTAATATGAGTGTGACCGTGATTTGTATATAAGATTCCACGTCTAGCTGCCCCTTTCCAATAACACAAAATCTATTCTAAGGCTGCCCAATGATGAATTGTTGGTGATGACATAAACTGACTCACAACACTGACAGAGTATGCAATGTCTGGACAAGTCACTGTAAGATAATTCAACTTCCTAACTAATCTCCTGTATTTCTCTGGGTCTTCAAACAATTCACCATCTTCTGTAAGTTGCATATTGGGAATCATCGGAGCACTACAAGGTTTTACTCCCAATTTTCCCATCTCAAATAGCAAATCAATCAGATATTTTCTCAAAGAGAAGAAAACACCTTTCTTACTCAGGACTTCAACACCCAAGAAGTACTTCAGCATCCCCAAGTCTTTCAAGTGAAATTGAGTGAAGAAAAGACTTGAGAGATGAGATTCCTGCAGTATCACTTCCAATAATGACAATGTCATCAACATACACGGCAAGAAAAATAATGTCAGCTTCAGATTGTCTATAGAAAATATAATGATCAAATTTGCTCTTCATCATGCCAAACTTCTCAACAGCCTGACTAAATTTACCAAACCAAGCTCATAGACTCTATTTCAGGCCATACAGAGATTTGTGAAGATGACAGACTTTCTCATACTCCTCTTGAGCAACAACCCCCGAAGATTGCTCCATATAAACTTCTTCTTGAAGATCGCCATGAAGAAAGACATTTTTTATATCTAGCTGATGCAAAGGTCAATTATAAGTAGTTGCCATAGAAAAAAACCACCTAACAGATGTCACTTTAGCAACAGGAGAAAAAGTGTCAGAGTAATCAATCCCTTAAATTTGAGCATATCCTTTGGCAACAAGACGAGCTTTCAGGCGAGCAACTGATCCATCAGGATTTACCTTAACTGTAAAGACCCATTTGCATCCAATAGCCTGTTTTCCTGGAAGTAAATCGACCAAGTTCCAAATACCATTGTCATCTAAAACATTCATTCCCTCTAATATTGCATTATGTCATCCAGGATGAGCTAATGCCTCATGATTAGTTTTGGGAATAGAGATGGAATCAAGAGAAGCAACAAAGAAACGAGTAGAAGAAGACAAATGATCATAAGAAACAAAAACAGGATAAGTACATTGATGTTTACCTTTGCGTAAGGCAATGAGAAGATTATTACCAGAGACAGGATTTGATGGCAAAGGAGCTGGTGCAGGACATAAGTCAGAAGGAGTCTGCTGTCGGGAGTACACTTGAACAATGGGAGGCTTGACAAGAGCCAATTCAGAGACAGGAGTAGAGGATGTGATAGTATAGATTAATAAATCATCGTCCTCCCTGTGACATTCAAGACTTTAAGAAGGAAAATACGGTTTGTTTTCCGAGAAAGAAACATCAGCTGAGACAAGATATTTATTAAGACTAGGACAAAAACACCGATATCCTTTCTGAAGATGAGAGTAGCCAAGAAAAATATATTTTAAAGACTTAGGATCTAATTTAGTAACATGAGGATGAACATTCCAAACAAAGCAAGTACAACCAAATATTCTAGGCTCAATAGGAAATAAAGACTTTTTGGGAAAAAGAATATTGTAAGGAGTCTCACTATAAAAAACAGAGGAGGGCATGCGGTTAATCAGAAAGCATGTTGTGGAGACGGCATCGGCCCAGAAAGTCTTAGAAACATTCATTTGAAATAATAAGGCACTTGTAGTCTCAAGCATATGTCTATTTTTTCGCTCAGCAACTCTATTTTTAGATGGAGTATCAACACAAGAAGTTTGATGCAGAATGTCATTTTGAACCATATAGGTTTGGAAAGATACTGACAAGTATTCTTTGGCATTATCACTTCACAATGTATAAATGGAAACACCAAATTGATTTTTAATCTCAGATACAAAGTCACAAAAGTGATAAAATAGCTTAGAACAATTTTTCATTAAATATAACCAAGTTAAACGAGAATAATCAACAAAAGTAACAAAATACTTAAATCAAGGTTTAGACATGACTGGACAAGGACCCCAAAATCATAATGAACCAACTCAAAAGGAAAACTAGCTCGTTTATTAACTCTTGGACTAGAACTAACATGATGGTGTTTAGCAAACTAACACGACTCACAATCTAAAGACGACACTTCACTAAATTGTGGACAAAACTTCTTGAGTAAAGGAAGAGAGGGATGGTCCAATCTACAATGTGCCTCAAAAGGAGATGTGACACCATAACACGTAATGGATTTGAGTATTTGTGTCAAGAATATAGAGACCTCTAGACTCATATCCTTTAACAATAATTTTCTTCGTCATAAGATCCTGAAATAAGCAATAATCGAGAAAGAATTTGATGCAACAATTAAGATTGCAAGTCAATTGAGTAACAGAGATCAAATTGAAAGATAAGTCAGGTAAATGTAAGATAGATGACAAAAGAAGCAAAGGGATTGGGGTAAGTGAACCAGACCCATGAACATAAGATGATGACTCATCTGCTAAAGTAATACTAGAAGACGTATGAAACTGAAATGTAGAAAATATACTAAAATTACATGTCATATGATTTGTGACATCAGAATCAATGACCCATTTGGAGGATGAGGAAATGAGACATACATTTGGTTTACCTGAATCGGCAATAGTAGTGATTGGAATGGATAAAGCTTTCAATGATTCCTAGTACTCAGAAAATTTGGCAAATTCATCTGTAGAGATAAGAACTGATTTTTCAGAAACATCATTAGAAGATGCAATATGAGCCAATTGAGTTTTCTGAGTTCTGCTCTGAAGCTTCCTACAGTCACATTTCATATGTTCTGGCTTATAACAATAATGACACACAATTTCTCCTGTATCCTGTGTGCGAGTTCAGAACTGTTGGATCTTCTTCCTTTGTTGTCATTACTGGGTTAGGACCTCCCATGCTCATAATTATTATTTCGACTAACAAAAGCACCACTGAATGGCATAGGTGAAGTACCTTCAATACGAAGTACCTTCAATACGGAGTACCCTACAAAAGACATCTTGCAAGGAACAAATTTCAGAACTTGAGAGAATCTGAGATTTGGCAGTTTCAAATTCAGAAGGAAGACTAGCCAGAAAACTCATGACAACCATTTGCTCTCTTTGATTTTGCTGAACTTTCACATCAGAATTAAATGGCAGCAACATATTAAGTTCCTCATAGGTTTTCTTAAAATCCATAAAATAGTTGGTAAGAGACTTATCTTGTTTCTCTGCACAGTAAAGTGCTTAGCATACCTCATAAATGCGAGAAATATTCCCTTTTCCAGAATACAAAAAATTCAGATAATCCATTAATTCTTTAACAAATTCACAGTGATTAATCAAACCAATTACCTCACTGTCAATCGAATTCCGAATCTACAAGAATATTCGAGCATCCTCCTATAGCCGTGTTTGCCTTGTTTCATCTTTTGGCAGATCCACAATCATATGAGTATCCTTGTCGATACTCCGCAAATAAAGCCAAACAGTTTTACTCCAATCCAAATAATTAATCATTGAGCTTGTATTCAGTGATTTTGGACATTACTGGAATCATATCAAATACCACTGCCCCTTTTTTAGCTGACATACCTCAAAGAGAATAATTGTAGGCCAAAAATTCAAAAGACCAAAGTCACAAACCAAAATTGATTTAAAATCGAATTGACACAAAAAAAATCAGAAACTGGCAGTAGCTTCCAGAGACCCACACAAAAGTTAAAGACAATACCAAATGATCCAAACTAACGAACAAATCCCAAATAGGAGCTGGACTAACCAGGGCGACGTCGGCGAGAGTGAAAGGAGACGGTGGCCTGACTGGACACGCTGACGAGTGGCTCTGCTACAAGGACTTGTGGCAGCGCGTGAGGCTCACTCACTGAGCGTCAGGTCGCTGGATTCTGACAAAAGGCTGATTGGCAAGTGGCGTGTCTCCCTAGGCAAGCGGTGACAACATCAGGCCACTTCAAATGAAAGCCCCAAATTTTGGAATCCTAATCTGTCAAATTGACAGGTAACCCAAATCTGGAAATAAAAGTTTCAAACCCAAATCCCACTCTATTGCTCTGATAACATGAGGACACACAGAGATGAGAATAGAATTGCTTGTATTTCTATGCACAATGAGTACACACATATACATGCTAGGGTGTCTACAATAGGAAACTAGAATCCCTACAATTACTCCTAAATATATGTCTACATTACTTCCTATGATCCTACATAATTTGTAACACATGTTGTATGCTCATACCACGACTTCCTTTGATCATTGAGTTTAGAGAAGGTCGGGTCATAAGGTTATTGCTTTAAGAGTTGTATTTGTGTTAATTGTATCTGAGGCTAGTATAGGTTATCTTAATCTATGCGCCGATCATGGCCAAGTTTGGGTCGTGACAGATCCTTTACCTCATTCTACTCAATCTAAGGCCACATCGTCATTAGTATTACGGCGAATACATTATTTTTCGCTACTTCCCGGGAGAAAATAGTAATTTTCCCCAACTTCAATGGGCTTTTTGCAATCTTTCTAGCATCATTACTCTATCTAGCAGCCACAAGGGTCTTTTTCCTCCATGTATTTTCATTGTAATTTTATGATTTGCTCCTAACTCGAAAGATTAACATTTATGAGAAGATGTAAAAGTATCATAATTAAGCTTCAAGGACTATACTTGCAACATTCTCAAAAATGAAAAATAATATCATATTGATAACTCATATTAGGGGATTTTTAATGATTTTTGAAGTATCACAATTATCTTACAAATGAGCAATGCGAGGGAGAATGACATGCCATTTCACTGTTCTTTTTGCAACAACTGAAGAATCTTTTGAGGCCATTCAGTTAAAATTTTCTAAAACCCATTGCATAATATGGCAATACAAAAAAAAAAAAAAGTCCTAACTGCTACTCTAAGAGGGGGAAATAAAAAAAAAATACAGAAGATCAAAAGAGTAGCCAAAACAAATCAGTTATCACAATTGCACGTCCCTTAGCCTGCTTTAAAACCATTTTTTCAGGATATCATAGAATAAACTGCCTTATGCAATCTATTCCAAAGGGTATGCTGGGGCAATAAGTGAAGAAACACTGACAAAGTTTGGATATTAGCTTAAGTTATCCAATCTTTAAACAAACCAGATAAATATCTACGGTGCATGTCTGATCTTTTATATCTCAAGTCTTGCAAGCTCAATTAACAAAAAGGACATAAACCAGATGATTCATCCAAGCTAAACAATAATGTCAATTTGATGAGAAAGCCAGTTCAATAAGAAATATCAGAAGATAAAAATGGCACATTTTGCCTTTTTAGCATATGACAAACCTGAATTTCTGGGAGCATTTGTTGGATGGTTGGATGATGGCCACAATACATTGTAAGCGAAAGTAACCAAACAGCTCCAGTGCAGCGTTCTTCTTTTCGCCCACTGAATAAAAGTGTCTCAAAAAGTTTTCTTCTGATTGCATCTCGAACTATTGCATGGTAATCTTCGATAGCTTCACTTTTCCCATTAACGCTATATTTTGAGGAAGACAAGTTGACATTCCCCAAAAGAAAGTTTGATGTCATGGAAAGTGACGAATAATTAGTTTTGAGAATCAAATCAGCTGTCACAGGAACACCACCCCACAAAAAAGAAAGAGCTTCTCCAGCAGCAAAAAGAATATCTTCAACCTGCACAACTCCAACACTACAGGGATTAAATGCAGTTCCGCCTACACATATCAAAAAAAAAAAAAGAAAAAAAAAACCTATAATATACATTTCACGTGAACAATCTGATAAAGAAATTAGCAGATTAGGCCATGAAACAAAATAATTATTTTCCACATACCTTTGACCGGCAGAGACTAAAAATTAAATCAAGAGCAATATTTAGCTGTGGAGATGATGTTTCCTTTACACAGATATGTCCAAGGGAGATAACAATTTTCTGAATTGCTTTGATATCATCACCAGAGAGTAGCTTGATCAATTTTTCATGTAAGAGTGACAGAATTTCAACTGCAGTTTTAACAAGGGGAAGTGTTATAAGTTGGGCCCATATGCACGCTTTTTAATAAACTATTTCTTCAATATAGCAGTTTCACCTGAACCAGAACTACCAACAAGTGCAGGTAATTGGAGGCGTAGACCAATATGACCTAATGCTTCCATTGCAACAGAGGCCAGAATTGCAGTGTCAGATTTTACAACATCAATAAGACATTTAAGTACATTCTGAAATAATGTCTCTGAAATCTGCAATGAACAAACGTCAGAAACAGTAACAGACAAATTTCTAATAATTCAAAATCTCAAAATCATGATATGATCTAAATACTGCTAAAGAGAAAATGGTAAAGGATATGAACAACAGCAAGATCTGATGAAGGTTAACAGCAATGTACCAAGCATATCTATACATTATAGCCTATTTTTCCATTTGATGGAAGGTGTAATAAGAGTCAACATGAACATTGGCAATCTAGCATGGTAAACCCAAATTATAATTGAATACCCACATATTTATGATTGTACATCTTTGAATATCCACACAAATACGATTGTAAATGTAAAGCATACATGCATGCTATCAATCCTTTTCCAAGTTTTTATGTTCATGCATTTCCAACCGGGTGGTAGAATATCAGCAGGTGCTGCTGTGCCATATTTATTAATATGCATGACATTAGAAAACTTACAGCTGGAGTTCTAGACATACAATCTGCAGTGATGTATCCAATAGCACACAACACTCCATGATGTGTCTCAAACCTGAAAGTTAATTTCATTCAACTCTAGAATCAGAAAATGCACTCTCACCAGCAGCTAAACTATTGAAAAAAAACCTATTATCACAGACCACAAACCTTAAATTATTTGATCCACAAATTGAGGAGAGTAGTTCAGATATAAGATCAGATGATGCAGAACTAGGAAGAGCAGAGCAAGCTATACCAAGTAGGCGTGCTGAAGACTCACGGGTATTTAAGTCTACATGGCTTAATAATTGCTTTAGCCATGAAACTCTAGATGCAAAATGTGATGCTATCAACTATGAGACAGAAAAAATAGAACAAAGAAAACAAGAGTTAAATAACTTTTTATCAATGTGCAGTCACAGAAGTGGTTCATAACAATAAAAATGTGGTAACCAACCTCTGGAAGATATGATGCAACAGTAATTAGCGCCTTGGAAGCAGTGGAATGCAGCTCAACAGAGCCTTCATATGCCATAGCATGTTCCAGAAGTAAACACATAGCTTCTACGGATGAAAGAAATTCAGATGAACTCTCTAGCGAGTTGTTTTGCTCTAACTCTGACTCAAAGCACTTCAACAAAAATTTAATCATAGCAACGTACACCATTGATGGAAAAAGAAGTTTTTGTTCTCTTATTTCACTAGAATCTAATAACTTTGGTTGCTGTTTAAGAATATAATTCAACATGCCTCCAAGATTAGGATATTTAAGATTAAGATTTTGATTGGTACTTCGGCCTTCATCTTTGACGAGAAACAAGCCTTCGAGTGCCATTTCCCTGAGAAAGGAAGAGGAAACAAGGACAAAGATAAAATAGAACATAAGATGTCAGAAACTTGAAAACCACAGGTAAGATTAGCTGACATCGTGAGATAAGAGATTTGAAACAGTGAAACAGTGACAAGACAGACTCAACTAGCACCTTTTTTCTCTTTCATCCTGCCTCATAAGACAGCCAAACAGAAGTTCATAATGATGGAATTTGGATACCATGATTCTATGGTCACTCAAACAATTAGATGTTTATTGTTGTTCATAAATAGACAGCATTGCATTGACATAATTTTTTATGTTCATTTTAATAAGAGCATTTTCATTTAACTAAGCATTTTTAAGGAACAGAAGAAACCCCACTTACATGGGATAGGATAATAATTTACATATAATTGAGATGCCAAACACAGAAAAACAAGAGAATTTCCCTATCCAATGGTTGATGAGGAATTTCCATCAATCAGGAATCGAATGGACAACTGCGCGAGCAAATCTCAATCACAAGAGCAGAGCTAAAGGGGGTTTCTGCTTGAAGTCTGCCTCATCAACTCAGTCAAAAGAAGTTATCTAAGGCCTCCTACATTCTAATTTGGAAAAAAGACACTTCAAAAATTTGATAGTTCCCACGAATCTAATTATTGATGTACATTTATTATAAAACCATACTTTTATCTGGTCAAGAAAAAATAAATATTCGAATGAAGCAAATAAATATTACTACTTCAACAGAGCAGGGCATCAGATAGAAGCTAAGTTGAGTATGAACAATATGATAAAAGAAAAAACCTCTATGCATAGAGAAAGAAATTAATGTTGCAGGATATATACTATTACTAAAAACTTCACTACCTTATATCCAACCTCGAATCTGCTGCTGAAAGCATACAAATATACCGACTTGGGCAATGTTGTGAATCAAATAAAAATGTTGCCCATCTCACAGCACAGAAACGTGCTTCATTTTGTTCCTGATTGGCACTAAAAGATTTAAGTTTCATCCTGAACACATTGAGTTGCAGAAATAACAGAAAAGATGAATGTCTTTCAGCACAATACAGAAGGGACTTTTTCATAAGCTACTCCATACCACTTGAGAATTATTCAACAGAAGTGTCTCCAAGTCCATCAGTACAGTAGCCGGGGCTTCCTGATGTCAAATGATAAAATCTTTATTGATGAAATCAACATAATTTAAACAATTAATGTTACTTTGTCAAGAATAAAAATTAGAAACAGAAAAATAACAATCTGGAACATGGCAAGCAGAAGCATTAAATTTTAAAAGTTTCAAATCGTCAATCATAATGAACAAAGATACATGTGCATGTCAAAACTAAGGAGAGGGAAATATGTACATGTCAGGATTAGTAATGACCATAATTGATAGCCTTCTCCGATTGATGCATGTAAACCACAAGATGAAATAAGAGAAACCAAGGAGCAGTACAATCACCTATTAAATGTTTGCTGTTGTCTAGCTACATTGGAGTTTTTTTTATATCTTAACCACCATAGTCCCCATAGTCAAAGAGGCATATATTCTATCCATAAAACTCGAATCAGAAGTGTTTCAATAACTCTTATTCATAACTTTCTCCTTAATTTCAAATAACAGATAAGCCACAAAGATATAGTCATATAGCTTCACAAGGAAATATCGATCCATTTTACCTAAAACTATTATACAACAGTAATACCTACCTAACAAATTCCTGACTACACCTTTTCTCCCCTCATATTACCATCTCTAATAAGCCATTGATGCTTCATGAATAACAATACACAAGTTGGTGTGTCCATAAGTAGGGGTAATCCTGCCCGATGGTTCTGGGCCGGTTCCAAATTCTGAACTGAGGCCTAGTCAAAGTCCTATTAATAAATAAAATACAAAGTGCAAAAATAAAGAAGTTCACTACCTTTTCTGTCAGTCTATTGCTTCTCAAATCAAAAGATTTGTCCAGTTTTCATAAAGATATGGCATGATCCCACTATTTCCATTCACCATGAGTTTCTAGATGTGCTTTATCATTACTTGTATCATCAATATCCAATGCTAGAGAGTTTGTTATTCATTCAGACACACCCTTAAAAGATAGCCATTATGAAGAGAGCCCAAAGTCATCAAGTTTCTCATTCAATTATACAATACATTGCGATCATAAAATACCATGCTCTTACAATCTACATCCTTGACAATTTTTAATCTATTGACACTTATCCATATGTATGGACCACCATAAGGCTACCAAAGATTATGGCCCACAATTATCTTTTTCTTATGTCAAGTTGCTTGCAAAAAGTCACCACTGATACTGACTCTAACAGCTTCTCAAAAGAACTCGCCATAAGCCAGCCATCATGGAGAGAAAGCCCAAAATCTAAACTATTTGCATCAAGTTCCTTATAAAACTGACATGGAACATTAGATCATAACAACAGCTTGACAAGGCTTAGAGATGGTCAAAGTAATACATCTACACTTTTGTGCAAATAACGAGCTTTAGGTTCAAAGCATACGATTGATCACTGAATCATAAAAATTTATTGACTAGAAATTGAGAGAATATTCACAAGCATGCCCTACTATTTGCCTAGTTTTCATTCAAGCTCTTGGTTTTTTCACTTTAGTACCATTTAGTAATTAGTATTGACATGGGATTACACATCTCATAGATGGCATAATATCAATAAACACAAACACATATAACAAATGTCATCAAGGAATAAGAATAAGAAAAAAAACTCAGAGGACAAGGCATCCCAAACTAAGCAACCCAAAAACCAATGATTAGGAGATCCAAGGGCAGAACAAGGTTCTTTTTTTTTTCTTTGGGAAGGGGGGATGAAAGTTAATTCATACAACTGAAAAAATTATTTATTTAACAAAAATAAAAATTTATTTTGAGAAAATAATAAAATATATAACCCATAAATCATATCGATAATAAATTTTTTAATATTATTATTTAAAGACCATAATTTTTTTATTACTTTTGTTTTATATTTTTAACAACTGTTTCTTATGTAATGATAATAAAGACAATAGTAGAAATAGGAGAGAGAGAAAGAGCAGGAAAGAAGATAAAAAGAACATAGGAAAAAGAAGAAAACATGGAAATAATAAGTAGGAAACCACATTTCGAAGTTTATGAAAAAGTAAATTTTGTTTTGATAAATATTTTGCAATAAACAATAAAAAGAAAAACAAATGGAATTTAAACAAACACATTTCTATTTTGCAATTAAAAAGATAAACATAAAACCAAAACAATACCAAACAAGCTTTCAATTAAATGTATTTTACTAATTTTTTGCATTTACAATGACCAACCTAATATATTTTAATATTTTAAATTATTTATGTGAAGAAAAAATGAAGAGGGGGCAATGAACCTAAAGATGCAATACTACAGCTCATTCATGCATGCATATACAAGAAATGGCAAAATGTTTAGACCACCCTTGAGAAGAAAAATATGGAAGATAAGAAATCTTCACATTTAGAGAGAAATTTTTTCAATAGCAAATTATAGGTGTGAAAATGCAAAATTCAGAAAGAAAACATAAAACACATGTTAGATTTGACAATACTGAAGCAACAACAATGACTCAAAGCTAAATGGTCAAACATTCAATGACCAAAGGAAACTAGTTTTATCCTAGTTAAGCAAAACCTTATATGCAGCAGAAAGAGAACTGGTTGCTTCTTGGATAACAAAACGAAGTGAATGGGCCTCCACTTTCAATGCATCAAAAAGACGAATAGCCATGTCAATCTTGTCTCTGAGACAAGGAGGAATAGCCATCAGATTTTCTATCACATAATTAGGCAGCAACAAAAAGGAGAGAAATACAGGTACCTAAACAGATAGGGCAGGCGCTGTGCAAGCAAACCAATTGCTTGAAAAGAAAAAGTCTTGGTGTCCCTGGCAACTACATCTGGAAGTAAATTGTGTAATTGAATTTAAGTAAATTAAACCAATTCAAACAAAATGAAATCCCACATATCCTAACAACAGAAACCATGAGTAGATATCCAAAGAACTTGATGACAAAGTACAATGAATACCTGATTCTGAATTTGAATAACTATCTAGTAACTTCAGTATGCCATTCAGTATAACTGGGCCCATGAGCTTTAGCTGATCAATTTGTGCCTGTGTTACATGTATAAATAATACTATCATCAAATTGTCAAAGGAGAATGCCAAAGCTTTACTAATATTTACCAAGATGCAAAGACACAGTGAATACGCATAGCACTAGAGTTATGAAAAATATGTTTATACCAATTGAACCATATGTTATCTAACCTTCACAAGCTTAACGAATGATCCTTTAAAGTACAAAATTATCAATCCACAGTTTGGCAACTCTTAATAAAGTATGAGAAATAAATCAGTATGCCTTTCATTAGGTGAGTTACACTCGGAAACCACAAGCCAAAGTTATTCCAAGTTAATTCTGAAGAAGTTCATGACAGTCTTGTCAAGTTCAGGTTACTTGATCAATGGCATTTAAGATTGTAGAACAGTTGGTATTTGATATGTCAAGCCTCTAAATCAAGTTATGTTAATAGAAGTAATAAGATAAAACAGAGTTATCTCAATTTGCAAAGCAACTTTCAGGTATTCTTCTACGACAGTTTATATAGGTATACTTTGGTCTTCCAATTCCAATTTTAAATTTTCATAATTTATTATAGATTTTGTAAATGTACAAATTCACCATTATTTATGCTTAAGATCAGGTTCTTACAATCAATTGGTCCAATATGAGGATTAAAGTTTTCTTACTCTAGAATATTTGTTATGAACTCGGTAACCAGTCATTTCAGCAGCAGCAGGAGCAACTGTTATATTTAAATTTAATTATATTATTGCATGTTTTTGGGCATTTATATTATATTAACATACAGTTTTGTGTGTAAATTTCATATACTGGCTATAAAAATGGAACCAATTATTTTTAACATGTTAGGAGGTTATTAGGAGGTAACTATCTAGTCCTTTTTTCCGCCTTGAGCTGTATTTAAGTAGAATTGGAATTAATAGAAGAGAAGAAACAGTGTTAATTTGAAGAGAGTACTTATATTCAGAGATCGCTAGATTCTCCCAAACAACTCGACAAAATAGGCAAAAATAGGTCGAAAGGGAAGGGAGCCTTAAAAAAGACTGTCAACAGGCTGAACAAGTCTCTGATTTCACATCAAAGGGACCATAACCAGATCACAAGCAAAGGACAGTGTCAATATTTCAGTTTATGTACACCTAGCTTCTAGTAGCTAGGTTTATATTGTCTATTGCTCAATAAACTTCAGAGCTTTTCTAAGGCTGTAATTTGGTTAGCTAATTTCCCTTTTTATTAGGTCTAGTTTGACTTGCTTCTAGTGGGTTCAATTCTGTGATAAAGCGCACAATTGAATTTTGCTATCAGGTGATCACTGTTGAGTGTTGATCAAACAACAGTAAGAAGTTTTAAGAGACTGTTCTATTTTGATTAATACTTGATCCTTTATCAAAATCAAAAATTGTCAATTATAAAAACAGAAACAAAGTCCTCTCTTATGCCAACAAGACTTGTTGGTTTGATAAAGAATTTTAAGAAATTAATATATAATATATACACTTGGTGCAAATTTTATCAGAATTCTGCTTGCCCAACGAACCTTCCACTGTAACAAATGTCGCACCAAAATCTCTAACAAAGACAAATTTTCGACAGCAAGTATATATTCTAGCAATTAAATAGAATGCAATTAATGCTCATTTCTTCTTTATATTTGTGAAAGTCCCCATGACGAAATTCCTTCGGGTTTTGGTAGACAAAAGGGAGGAGTATACATTAGTGTAGGTTCCACCCCATCTATTCTCATAAAAGGTTAAAGAAACCTTCATTTCAACCTTTTAAAATTAATTACAATACAAACCGAGAGACAAGGCACTTACATGTTTAAACACCCAAACAGTGAATTCCATTCCCAACTGTCTCAATCTAGAGGTGGTGTCATTTCCTAGCCATTTCAGATTTCAGAAGAGAAGAAAATGGAATTATTATCATAAACTTGCATGAAAATACATAAACGGAAAAAAATAAGAACATGAAATGTAAACAATGCCAGTACAATGTACATACTGGGAAAATGAATCACTATAAGATGCATGTTCAGAAAATAGAGAACTACATTGTCATCTTTTTTTCTTCATTGTAATGTTTGGCATTTTTGGAGAGTCATCAGAACTTATAGTGATCTGCAAATTAGATGTAAAGGTGCAAGGAAGTATGGAAAAGAAATATGAGACTAAGGCACCATTCAATATTTGCAATTATTTGGATATTGGATCATTTGGTTGGAAAAGAAAAAACCAACATGTTAGCAGTCACCATGGGCTATGTGTTTCTTGGCTTCTTAAGGCTTTTCAATGGGGCTTCCAGATGGGTGTCTTAAGTTGATATTTAACATGAATAAGAATGACAATCATCTCTACTAATTGTTTTCATTTGCTTCCTTTTTCAGGCTATTTAAAACTGTCATTAGAAGCATTAACATGTGAAAACTATTACTGGCTGAAAATAAATATGGAACCATACTTGAAAAATGTTTTTTTGGTGGCCCTCATCATAAATAATTATTACCCAAGATCATAAAACAGCCCAACTAATTAGTTTAGCAATTAATACTGAATATGGCATCAGCATTGCACTGATATACTACCGAAACAAATATCATGCATACCATATATGCAACCAAAAATACACTGCAGGGTTGCTGGAAAGCTGTTTGCTGCTTTAATGGAGTGGCAAAATATATTCATCAGCTTAGTTTTCAAAGCAATGCTGCCAGGATGGACTCTAGAATCTGAAGCAGCATTTTCAGCTCCGGTGGTACCTGCATAAGATAGATATCAGTTTATAGGAAGATCGACCAGAATGAAAGAAGTGCACAAAACATGAAATCCAACATACTCGAACTTATAGAAAGAGTGCCAATATATAGGTGGTTAGAAGTTTAAAATAATATTCAGAACTATAGCAAATCATCTGCATAATCAATATATGAAACTTTGTAACAAATTTAATCTTGAAAATATTTAATTTAGTTCACAGATCATACCATTAAATAGTAAAAACAATTTGTTCATCAACTTTGGATCATCTAAATTAGCAGTAGATGCCTTCTTCTTCAAAAGCTCCTCTCCCCTTTTAATCACAGGCTCTTGACTTGGAAAAATCAAATCATTAAGCAATAAGAAAACCAAGATCTTAATATAAAAATTCAAATTGCAAGAAAAAAAAAAGTGTTTTCAGTTATATAGAGCAAAGTCTCACATACCAATCTGCACTAGCAGCAAGATATAAAGGATAAACAACTTCTGGAACCAGATCCATAGCTTCAAAGACATTCAAAATGCCCAACTGCTCATAAGCCAAAAGAAAAAGTATAATTAAAAGAAGATAACAGAAAACAACCATCATTTCCACAACAGGGGAATCGCCACATTTTATTTCACCTTTCTGATAAGAAGCACATCATTTTTCAAGGGATTCTTTCCTGTAATGCGATTGGTTTGAGCAACTGAAAGCCCAGGCGGACATCCACCACTGCAGCAAAATTATGAGCTCCTGAAGTAATTTTGGGAAAAGTTGAAAGACAACATTACTATCATGATACACTAAGATACAAACCCTTGAGGTGGCCGCTGATACAACATCAAATGAAGGCAGAATTCAATGAACAATTCCCTATTCTGAGAACCATTTGCTGCTCTATATTTCATGGCAACCTCGTCATTGATACGACCAGCATGACATTCACCAATCACCTTTAATCCAATTATTTCAAAATATTATTTTATCAAACAAAGCAAAGAAGATAATAATTACAAAAATAATATTAATAAAATATCCTCCGAACCAAAACAAGAGTACAAGGGGGAGAGAGAGAGAGACAAGAATTGAAATGACAAAGCATTGACCATATCAAATATCAGACCAAAGAATAATGCTTATTAAAATGAAAGAACAATATAAGAAAATACAAACAGCTCATATACTGTCCGATAGCAAAAGAAAATGAAAATAGCATTTATATTCCCCATGTGACTGAAGAAGAGGCTAAGATAATTCCTCTGATCATAACAACAAGAAACTGAAAGCTAATCAACAAACACCAAATTATTTGAAGAGTAGATAAAGCTTATACATACCTTAGTAGCTATTCTCAGGATAATCTCTTGATGTTGATGAGGAAGTTTACTAATGTTAGCTACAAGCACAGGTGCCATATTTTCTTTCTCCTACAGCATAGTCGCTCATTAATTACTAAAAAGGCTCAGCTTGCAAGAGTTTCCAGTTACACAAAATGAATAAGTTTAATACAAGGATATCCTGATTACCTATTACAGATACACATACCTTCACATCTACATGTTCAAATGCCATTTCGATATATACGATGCAGAAGTTCTTAACCATTGGAGTAGCATTAGCTTCTGTATACAGTTTCCACAACTCAAGCAATGGCAAGCCAATCTGAGACTGGTGTTTCACTCTCTTGTTCACATGACTCAAAATTTCAAGAACCTGTCTTAACAAGCAAAAAATTATTGAAGTGGGAATCCAACAGTTTGACAACATAGTTTATGCTAGGCATTCAACAAGTGCAAATGCACCATAGACAAGTAGAAACATTAATAATCTGTAGTAACAGTAAAAGTAAAAACATAAATCACACAGAGTTTGTTGATTGAACTTTAGTCCACCATAAAACTAAGAAATAAGAGAAACATAAACAACCCCAAGTGATATGTTAGGATGCCTGGTGAGACCTAGTTCGGTATTATTGCATCTTATGCATAAACTTTGCAAGTTCTTGACTAGAATGCTAGAAAACATTAGCAGCTTCGCCTTACTTTTTGACTTTTATGAAAACAAATCTTGCTTTGTACCAGATTTTGATTATGACCATATCTCTTCAATCAATGTCATACAAACTTAAAGAATTATGAGAGGTTGACATGTAAAAGTTAATAAATGCAATTATGAATATTAAATTAGTTGAGCAAACGATCAGAAACAAGAGAAAAATCAAGATTACATACTCATGAAACTTAGAAGTAAGGTCTACACTTAGCATGGGACTTATTTAGGACATTATCAAACATGTTCGTCTCAAAAAATTCATATTAGTTGATATTATAAGTTAGTGGATAATTTTTCAGTTTTCAGCTTTGCTGGAAACAAAACAGTCCAGATGCCCTTAGAAGTTTTTATTTTCATGTTATTCTTTCCATCCTTGCTGATTTAGGAAGAGAACATTCCTTACAGTTCTCTTTATGAATCCAAACCCTTAATAGGTTAGGATTAATTTTGGGTCCAATGTCCTGAAGATTTAGGATCACTTAACCATCAGTGCTTGTAATGCTTCTAATTCAGTTTTTCAGTCAGCAGAATTTCTTACAATTGGACTACTTTGGATTGCATTATGCTATTCCATCCTAGGTGTGATGCCAATGGAACCTTGCAAGTGATGCCTAAGGACTCCAAAATGGTGATTAAAATTGTATCCAATATCATTCAAACAGTCCCTACAACCTGTTTTCTTCTGTCTTGGCTGTCTCAACCCCTGGTTATAAATTCTAGTTGATTAATCAAATTCCTACTAGCTGGGATATACAGCACAACGAAATCCTATCTCTTCAGTTATGCATGTTTTCCTACGTCAATAGTAGTGAACTATTTACTTACTAAATAATAAATGCTCAAAAATAAAGCAAATTTAGTGCGTAAACAAATCAATATGCAAAATACAAAGGTAACTTCCAGCAATACAAAAAATTATATTTCGTGGAATTGCATGAAGAACATGAATGAGACAGAAAGCTACATACAGCATTCATCTGACACCGTTACCAAGTGGTTTGCACTTCCTGTCATTTTTAAAATCTAGATATGATGCAGTGACACAAGAAGAAAAATACTAGCATACTATCAAGAAACAAGCACATCCTTTCCATAGCATTCTAACTATATTTCAATGTAGAATTAAAATCCTAGAAAATTGAATTAAAAAAAAAAGGACAAAGAAATCCGAATTTTCAGCAAAAGATGAAGTGATTCTCAAGTTTCAAGTAACCTGAGCTAAATCAGTTCAAAATAACTATTAACCGAAGACAAAAAGAGAAAGCAATACAGACAATATAGATTCCGAAGGGAAAAAAAAGGAATAAGAGAGTGAGTTGAGGTTTTACCTTGTTTCGAACAGCAGAGGACTGAGAGGAAAGGGAGGAGAGAGTTAAAGGTAGAAGCTTTGATAGTAAGGGTTCGAGTTTGGAGTCATCACATAAAGCCAATCGGGTCAACATTCGATCCAGCAATTCTTCTGTTTCCGCATCGGATTTTGCAGCCGCTGAAGCGGGCGATGATGATGATGAGTCCGCCATTCGCCGTTGCTTCGCTCGCTCTTTTGGTTTTCTTCGCGGAGAAGACAACTGCGAGTGAATCTAATTGGAATTTAGAGGGGAGATAGTCTCGCTAGCCACATCACATATGAAGTTCGGTGCAAATGAAGTTCAACATTTTCTTTTTTTTTTTTATTTTAAGGAAATGAAAGTTTCTATTTGCCAACACCAAACTAAATTATAAGTTAAATAAAGATATTGTTTGCTAATACCAAACTAAATAAAGGTATTATTTACTAATACCAAACTAAGTTATAATCTAAATTATAATTTATTTTGATCATAAAAATAATATAATTTGACTAATGTAGTAAAATAGCTTATTTAAAAAAAAACTAGATTATAATCACACAAAAAAAAAAACTAGTAGAATTAGCATTCAAAAATAATCTACCAAATTATAGTTTTTCTTTCCTTTTATACTCTTACTTTTTTTATTAAATAATTATTATTATTAAATTATATATAATATAATTATTAAACTATTTAATATGTATATATATATAATAATGAAATATTAGATGATAAATATATAATATGTATTTATATTAGCATTAAATGTTTAATATAATTTTTATAATATATAATATGTAT